>VWZZ01004360.1:122854-144352 GCA_013399095.1 Psophia crepitans | reverse complement strand
GATAGGACAAGGGGCAACGGGTCCAAGCTGGAGCATAGGAGATTCTGTGTTAATATAAGGAAAAACTTTTTCCCTGTGAGGGTGACAGAGCACTGGGACAGGCTGCCCAGAGAGGTTGTGGAGTCTTCTTCTCTGGAGACATTCAAAACCCGACTGGACGCGTTCCTGAGTGATGTACTTTGGGTGGTCCTGCCTTGGCAGTGGGGGTTGGACAAGATGATCTTTCAGGGTCCCTTCCAACCTCTACAATTCTGTGAAAAGTGCAATAAAAGTTGCTGGACCACTGAGGTACAGTGAAGATGCAGATGACTGGACAACGCACTGTGCTCATATCCCATGAATTCCTGTCCCAGGAATCAAATCCTAAATACTACAAGATGAGGCCCCCACTACTCTCCCCAAGCTCTCTGCTCCCCACTCTGCCAAGTACCACTTCTCCTGCAGGCTGAGCAGATGTGTCCCCCTAGGGCAGCCAGGACAGGTGAGTGCCAGTCCCACAGAGGCAAGCTCAGAGAAGTTCTCCTGGACACGCAGTAAGCTATTGCTCGCTTAAAGGGGTGACACTTACCCAAACCTCATTATCTGAAGAAACACTGCGAAACTCATACAAAGGTGTGAGTTACAGCGTCTACTTTGCCTATTTATATTTGCTGCAGCCAAAGGAACAGAAAGACCATTAGCAGCTCGACTCCTCTTTTAACATTGGGTCTAAACGCCCCTAACCCCAGAGGCCTTCACAGCAGTAGGAAAAGCCCCATGCTTGTAAGGTCTCCAGCCGTTTATTACTTTTTTCCATCTTGATTACCTTGGCTCCAGAAAGTTTTAATACTGTTCAAAATTCAATCCAGTTTTATTGACATCTCTAGTTTTGCCAAACAGTTGAACTGAAGCAGACGGCATGAATTTCAGTCAATCAATATTCATTTAAAACTGGACACCCATATGTAAGCATACTCTCTCCCTGGCAATGTGTAAGGAGGCTGAACAATCAATCCACACTTGTATTTAAACTTGGCGACTGTATTTTCAAAAACCCCCACATAAGGCAAAATTGAATGGTTGAATAAGGCAACATGTGATTTCTGTTATGTTATTATTAATAATTAATAATTCACTTAATAACGCAGCAGGAGCCTAATCCAAAGCCCACTGATGTCAATAGATTTCTCTGCAGTGCGCTGGGCAGCACCAGGACAGACACAAAAGGCCCAGGTTTTTCACGGTATTTAAGCGCTCACCTCCTGTGCTGAACCCAAACCTTTACAAAGCTGCCCTGCTGCTTCATGGCCACTTAACTCAGAAGAAGGCAGCGGAGAGTGCGCGATATAATGTATGGTGAGTAACAGAGAGTGGGCCAAGAGTAGTGTCCATGTAAGAGGGTTGAGCGCCACAGATTTAAATTCTGGGCTTACAGCACTGTCTGAATATGCTCACCTCTTTTATTACGCATATACACCCTATATATGCAAGACTTGTGTTTATTCTACCATATTTCTGCAAAACGTGCAGATTGCACAAATTATTAATAGCTATCCTATGGTATCTGCATCCCCACTGTAGGCTCTGGCTGTGTGCATCAGGAGCTGATGTGTACAAGATAAGAGAAGGAAACACCAAGCTGTTGAGCGTATTTAAAACTTTCCCTGGCCTTTTCCTGGCTGCCATTAACATCTTTCTGAGAAGTCCTGTGGCAGCCAGACACCCAGGACCAGGACAGCTGGACCTTCAGGCAAATATTATTGTTGTTATTACCGTTTTGCCTCCCTAATTAACCAGTTGGGCACTTGCCAGCTCTTTATATCTATATTGTAAGGGTTGTTTCCATTGGGTTTAGGCAGACAGTCTTACTTTAAGATCTCTATTGATCAGCTGCCATTCTCACATGGTTAAAGCACTCCTCTAGGGGAACTCTCTCGTGTTTTAAGTGCACACAGTTACTCTCATGACTGGCTTGTAAACAGGTTTTAATGGGGCTATTAGTGTAAAAGGACAGGAAACTTTCAAAAACAGCCTTTTAAATATTCATGAAGATGTTTAATCTGGTGCTTAATCACCACTGTTTGCATATCGCAAAAGGGAGGGAGGGGCAGCAGTGCTTCACTGTTAGCTATCAACAGGGCATTAATAAACGCTTTTAGACCCATAATTAATGCCTGAACCACAGCCAAAATTTAACAAAGCACCTCCTGCTTCTTGCAGAAGAGCTCCCCACAATGGGTGTCCAAGGAGAGTGTTGGCCTCCAGCAAGGGATGTTTAGGGCTGGACTCTGCTCTTGCCCTCACCGAGCATGGCCAGATCTGTGGATCTCCTGCTCCACTGCGCTGACCGTGTGTCCCCAGGCCTGGCCGACCACTTGTGGGCATCAGGGTGGTCATCTTTGCCTGAGTGGGGAGTTCAGAGCTCCAGGGCTATCACATGAAGACAGTCGTGCCCAGGTGGGGTGCACTTTGTCCTGTGGCTATCCCTCACTGGGGCTGGATGGACCTTCGAGATGGACCTTCATGCCTCATATTTTCTTTCCAGTAAAGCTCTGGCTTAGACTGTCAGCCAGCTGAAAGTGCAAGAGCATGACAAACTCTTTAACCAGTTTAATCAGTGTTTTTGTCCCAGTGTCCCAATCTTTACAACCCCTCCTGCCCTTTTCTGGGTGTGCATGTGGCCCTACCTGTTTGCTCTCTGTTCTGATCTGCCCCAGCAGCCTCAGGACTTGGGTAAAGGAGGAACAAGCTAAACATAGACTTTCAGCTCAGGTTCAGTGTTGCTTTGGGGGTGGATTCTAGCCGTTTCTTTGGTGATGTTTGTAATGCATGCTTTATTTTCATTTAAAAAGTAAAGGCGGAAAGGATAGCGTTTCCCCGGTGGGAGAGACTTCATGCAATTTTAAAAATGTGCATTATTTAATCCAATAGGCATTAACATGCCTTGAGCTGTTAACACCTGTTGTGGAAATCCATAATACACAGGCTTAAAAAACCAACAACCCTGAGAGACCCATAAAGGTTCCTGCAGAGCTGTCATCGCCTCTTGTGTCAATGAGTACTTAAGGACCCTGAAATCTGCGGCTGAACTCACTTACTGAGCACGTGCTTTCTCTTTGGCTCCAAAAAAAAATAATTCCTTAGGATAATTTCATTGAAAAAAAAAAAAAGAATAATGAATATGAAACACCAGTGAACTACATTTCTTATACAAACCTCTCATGTATTTTTCATACGTTTCCCCCCCCAGACGCCTAAATGCACCAGCTTACAGTCTACGTTACTACCTTGTAAAACTCCATGTAAAACTTCAGCCAACATCTTTGTTTTTATACCTTGACACATGCTGTCATTTAACAACATATGTCAAAGCCAGGCAGTCTGCCCTCAGATGGGGAGGTCACCTTTGTCTTCCACAAAAGTAGATAAAAAAATGAGATTCCGAATAGTAAATGCAAGAGGAAAGTAAAATTCCCTGGGGAAGAAACTCTTCATGTGATCTCACTCTAGCAAGACCTCTGCTCACTTCCTCTTCATAATCAATAGAACTAGTTACGGTGTGGAGTCCTGGCTGGGCTAAAGCCAGTGGAATTTGTGTCACTGGTTTAATGATGGGACTCCTCTAATGAGACCACCTAAAATTTAGATAGCTGCCTTCAACAAGGGGCTAAGTGTCTGGTGCCATTTGAACCTCTCAAGGGTGTGCTCTTTGGCCTGCCACCCACACTGTTGAACTGTGTAAGACTGTTAACCCCACATGAATGTTTCTTCCATCCTGGAACGTCTGTCTAGCACCACACATGCCTTTTAGACAGCTGAATCAAGCCTGAGGAGTCTGGACTACTGTGTTGAGGAACTTTTTTGGAGTGATGTATCTAAGGCAGGTAATGTGAGCCGAGGTTGAGGGACATGTGTCTTCATTGCCTATACACAGCGTTTAGATGATGCACATAGACCGACAGGTGTCTTGGACTTTTGGCTGGAGACAGATAAGTGTCTGCATGTACACTGGAATCCCAGCTCCCAGCAGAGCTGATGAAGATTGAGGTGGTACAAGCAGTTGATCTAGTTGCCAAAACATGTGTGTCTACTGCCACATGAGATGTTCAGGGCTATCTGGGATACGACATATGAGAGGATTGCGAGAGGGTAGTGTCCTTCTGGAGCAGGAGCTAAGTCTGGGTGAGATGACCACGGTTCCCTCTGATGTGACTGGACACTTGCATTGAGGCAGCTGGAACGAGTCCTGTGTGTTTGCACGTGGAGTCAAATCCCACCCACTGGATTGGTTCCACGCAGCCTGAGCTACGTGAGATGGGTCCCACCTCGCTGCAGGGTAAGGCAAATCCTACAGCTGCAGGAGTGTTTTATTGTAGGGATGATCAGAAAATTTCCTACCTGCCTTTATTAACTAAATAATTTTATAATTAATTTGCAGCATTCGAGCCATTTCAGCAGCAGACATAGAAATCTCTGAGGAAGGTAGAGAATAACAAGATTGTTTATTCATGCTTCCTAGGAACTTTTTCACTGTGACTGTCTCCTGTGGTGGACTCCTTGGGGACAGGTGAGAATGTCAGCAATTTTATGAAATCTTACTTAACAGTCTGCTGATGTTCAGATGAGAAGCGCAATAGGAAGAAGGACAGGAGACCTCATCCAGAAGAAAGACAAAGGCAAAGCCATCATTGATATGAGGAAAGCCATGGTCAGGCTCAGGCTGGAAGCTCACGCTGGTTGTCATTATATGCCTGGTACACAACCCAAGGAGACTAGTTCCATTAAAGTGTTGAAATCAGAGATTTTTTTTACGCCAGAACATAAATGCGATGTTTTTCAACAGGTTTCTTGTTTTCTAGAAAACTCTATCTCAGCAAGGCACAGATTAAGTACCATTTAGTTTTCGCTTGAATTTAACAATTGACACTTAAGTGATTGCGTCTTTCTTGAGAACTTCTCATAGCATTTACAGAACAAGGCTTTCAATTTGGCAACACAATTAAACAGGACCTTTTCTCTCAGGCACGTCTTCAAATAAAGCTGCTCAAAATTACTCAGTCCGAGGTTAAAACAACAGCTGTTACTTCCATCTTGTAAACCACACATAACTATTATGGTTTAATCAACATGACTGTGGTTGAGAAAGGTATTACAATTTTTCTTACGGTATCGTATCATATCGTATTGCATCATATAGTAAAACTGAAACCTTTTTATCCCTGATTTTGATAAATTTCAATGAATTGCTTTGGGACATATTTCAGTCAAAAATGTTGGAAAAATGCAAGAAGAACTGAATCTATTTCGAAACCATTGGAGTTAAAGAAAGGCGAAAGTTTGATATTTTTAATAAAAAAGCTGTTTTCATCCCAAGAATATAAACCTAAACAATGTCCTGAGGACATAGGAACAGGTGGAGTAATCCTACTGAGCGAGAGTGGTGACTTTTCACATTCACTTCTGACATCCATCGTGAAACTACACATTGCATTGGAACAACAAAAAGAGGAAGAATTTCAAAGCAGAGTTTCTAGTATATCAACCTCCTGAAGTTTTCCTCTCACTAAGGTGCTTTAGACCTGCATAATTTCCTTGGTTTCTGTGGCTGTTCCTGACTGAGAATCATGGGGCTGAGATGAAATCTTGGTTGACCAACCCTGTTTTCTCCATCGTGTGTGCTTTGGGGTAAATCCATGGCTTGCTGGCTAAACACTTCCTCATGAAATGAGGTCAGCAGTTCATCATGTAGGCTGCACAAGGAAGCAACAACCATGGGGTTATTTTTGGGGTGGGGAGGGACACAAAATAACCTAAATGAGAGGACATCCTCATGGCTGTCCTTGCACTGGCAGTGACAAAGGGCACAACTCAGTGGAAGGAACCCAAAGAATAGAGCAGTTCTGGAAAAATCCCTAAACAGATATTTTTGACCCTCACACCCAAGCCTGAAAGATTCTCTTCTTTCTGCAGGAGTTACGTATTAGTGCTCCAGCTGAGGAACATGCATTAACAACTCTTAGTCTCTTGTACTGAGCATTATGTCTCATCTTCGAAGTCAGATTAATGGAGATTAGTGGTACCACTTAAGAGTTTAAACATCATACTGACCTAAATTGGTTGTGCAGGCCCAATGTATAGCATTGCACGTGCAGGGCTCTTAATGTCCAGAAAGTGATTTCACTAATTGTTTCAGAGAAGAAAGATTGTGTTACTTTCTGCTCTAATCCTGAGGTATCCCCGCCACCCAGCTTTTCACATCCACTGTCAAACACATCTGGTTATCCATCTACATAAGTATCCATTTAATAATCAAAGACCATTTTGTTTTAGCTCCAGTTGGCCTGTCTGCTTGCCTTCCATGAAGCAAAGGCAGCGTGATTTCATTCATGCCTCTGATCTGTCAAATGTCTGCTCCAGTTCCCACTGGGAGTGACACTGGACTTGGAGAAAACACCAAAAAAAAAAACCCCAAATAGGCAAAGCACTGCAGAAACTGCTACATTGTATTAAAACAAATGGTTTTAATTATTTTAAATGAGATGTCTTGGCATAAGCCATGCAGAAACTAAAAACAGAGGAAGCAAAAATATTCTTGTTTAAGACTACAAAAAATGGAATTGATCCTAATAATTCAAGTTTATTTTTGTGCAATAATTAAAGCATTTGTCTGGCTTTTTGACCAAAACCAATTTGGAAACACACTGAAGTTTTCAAGAAATCATTCACTTAGTTGGATTTGGTCCTGACGCTATAAAAAAATATGAAAGAATAAAAGAAAAGCACTCTCACAGTATTGGTTTTAGCAGTTCCCAGGGGACTGTCTACTGATGTCAGCTGTTTTTGGACGGAGTGCTGAGAAGAAAGTCTCATTTCCTTGTTCTTGGGCCTGGCAGCCTTTGGCTGGCTAGTAGTCTTTGTTCGTCCTCAAGGCTCTGCTGAAACATCTGGGACCAAGATCCAATTTATGCCTGTGTTTCAGTGAAGCAATTGTCCTAATGTATGTGACTAGATTCTCCATCCAGTCAATGGAGGGACATAGATGTCTTTGCAGGAGATTGAGCACCTGAGTTAGGCAGACAGGTTCTGCCTTGGTTGGCTTTCAAGAGCACCTGCCCCTCTCCACTAGGCAGAAGAGGAATTTATGTGCTTATTTTAAGAGGACTCCCCCTTCCCTAAATAATGAAGATGGAGGTATCTGAGTTTGGCAGACTAAATCACCCAAGTGACATGTCTTCTGGCTCTGCTGAAGAGCAGCAAGTGTCAGGGTGCCATGGTTTACTGTCTTCTCACGGTGACTGGCCAGATGTGTGCTCTACTTGAAATTAAATTAACCCAAGTCCAGGAGACAAATTCCCACCTCTCTCAAGAACTGCTCAGGCAGCACTTTTAATAGCTTACGTCCATCTCTCCAATAATGTGGTAGAGACACTACACTTCCAAAACGATCTCAGCGAGGAGAGCACTACCTATTAACCATCACCCCTTCCTGCAACACCTGGGTTTCTCCCTTGGGGTTTCTCATCGGAACACTGACCCATCCTGACCCTGTTTAGCTATTGAGATCTGACAAGATCACAGCCTGGGGTGGTATGGCTGAATTTACATGTGCTTAACAAATTGCCTGTTCACTCAATTACATTTTATTTAATCATCTGTAATCATATAAATTATGCCTGATGGTAGTAAATGTTCGTGTCAGTTCCTAATTACAGATTGATTAATTGACTGTGGTGATTTGTATTACTTATATAAGAATATATGAAGATGATGATAAATTATGATTAGTATGCAACATTTCATATGAAACATAGCCAGAACTAGGGGAAACTTTCCTCTCTTTGAAACTTATGTCCAGTGTACCAAAGATGCTTTGCATTATCCCATTTCCCAAATATGGTCACTCTCATTATAGTAAAAGAAATACATAGAAATATGATGTGTGTTGCTTTGGGCCTCAGACGAAGCTTCATGCAAATGAAAAGCTCTTGAAAGATTTCCAGCCATCAAGAATTTGCCTGTTGCTGTCTACTCACTTCAGTATTGATCTGGACTGTTCACCAACTCAGGTTTTAGTATGAAAGTCAAGAACGTGGGAAAAAGATTGTGCTGATTTGATCTGGATGGGATAAGCCCTCTTGCTGTATAGTTCGGCTTGGTCACATGGCTGTCCTGGCAACTGCTTTGATTTTTGAGGGCTGCTGGTGTAAGCCCAGATTTGCCATGAAGGAGAAACACTGTTTGCTGAAGAACATCTACTTTCTCACAGAAATGCTGGGCAGATGAATGGTTTGTTAAGAACTCTGACCTTTAGGGATATCCTGCATGTTCTTAACCCATCCAAGTTCATTTGTTAAACAGAAAGAAACCCAAAACACACAGAAGATCTTACTGATGCCACATTTATTTTCCCCATATGGCAACACATCTGAAGTCTAGGCCAGATGAAGGCTTAGGTTTTGCAAATATTCCCCATCACCATGATGTTTCTGAGCACATCCTGTCCTGTGGCTATTTGCAGTTCTGATTCAGAGAGTATAGACTGGCTGTATCTGTTAAAAATATTCTTGTATTTTTAAATGTATTTATTTATTTATTTACCTATTACAATGGGAGCAATTCAAAGTTCTCTGAGTTTGCAAAAAGCCAGGAGACGGGAACCTGGTGTGGTTTCCCACATATTCATACATGGGATTCATCGTCTTAGTGTTTCACTGTCAAGACAATACCACGAAAGCCTCCCAGTCACAGAGGCTGCTCCTTTTCCCCATCATGGCCTTATGATTTGGGTTGTCTCCGAAGAGAGCTATTACCCTACCTCAGAACACTGCTTTTTCAGTGTGGTGCTCACAGCAAACCCCCTCTGTGACCAGGAAAGTCTGGACCCAGCTTTGGGTCTGGTTTTGCTTGGGGTGGCAGATGCTGAAGGTTGGACACTGCAGTGCACATTGCAGCAAGACTGCTCTGCTACGAATAACTTCTGAGGACTTTATGGAAATCTCTTACGTCGTAGATCTCATTTGCATTTTTTATGACTGTATCAGTCACAAATACACTCAAGTTTTTCTCCTTCACCATTCCCAGAAGATATCGGAAGACTTTTAACTTGTCTGTCAGCACTGCCACTCCGTTTCCATTAATCCAGTTCTCAAAGTCCATTCCTCCCACTGTCAATCCTCCCCAAAATGACGTCTTTTGCTTTTTAAGACACCATCATTAGAAAATGTCTACTTTTTTATACCAAGGTCATTCACAGGCATTTTAAATATGGCTACTGAAAACAACAAGAAAAAAAAGATCCCTGAGGAGCTCCACTATCAAACTATCCCCAGTCCAGCACTACTTCTGTTACTAGAGATTCTAGTTTCCCCTAAAGGTAAACACCTTACAATTTTCTTTCTAAGACCCAGTTTCTCCAGCTTCACTAATCCACTAATCCCTCTCTGAAGCAAGGATAAGTGACACCTATTTCATTTCCTTTTCTAAAAGTTAGGTCTCTTATCAAAGGAATATGCTAAACACAAGTGACACTGCCTGTCTTTGGAAAACCCAAATTATATTTAAGATGGCAGCACTGCATCTGTAGTCATTCTTCCCATCAAATCTTGTTCCAGTTTTGTCACCTTACTGAGGTTAAAGCACTTTTTAAACTGTAAAATTGAAAGTCTAATTCACTTTTCTAACACTTTATATCTGGGACGGAGATTCTCCAGTGCCATCACCTAGACTGCATTAAGCTCTCTATCATTTTCTTACATCTCAGATGTGGCAATTTCCAATTTTTCTGCCTTCTTTCTCGGTGTCCAGCCTGCCAGTGCTGTCACACTCAGCCGCACCACTCCCCCTGCATGCTGAACCAAGGTGTATGGTTGGATGCTGAGAAGGAAAACTAGTCTTTGGCTGGCAGTCATCTGATAGGAAGTTTTTTTTAAAAATGTCTCCACTCCCCTGCATCCTCCAGGAATCCAACTTGCTATGGTCTTTCTCGATGCTTTGCCACATGGGTGTTTATCCTTAGACCCACAGGATGGCTGACCACATTTTGGCCGTTTACTATTCAAGGAGGCCTTCTCTGCGCTGTTACTGGGAGATATCAACTCTGGGGAGAAACATCCAGATAATTCTTCCACGGTCCTCTTCCAAGACGAGGCTCTGACCAATCCACAAAGAATAGGAGTTGGAAGCCATCACAAATCCCTAATTCCTGAGAACAAAATAACTTCAACAGCTTCTTGTTCCCCTTATATATGACAAATCTAGCAATTTTGGTTAACGTTAGTAGGGACCATGAAGGGAGCCAGAGTTTTGTTCCCTAAAATGAACATGTTATTGGTTCAAACAAGACATGTTCCATAAATCACTTACCTAGAGCGTAAGCCTTTTAGGTGGATCTATCTGCTTGTCTTCCATTCTGTCTGTCCATCTCCTGTCAGTGTTAAACCACCCTGGACAGGCATGTGAGATCACAGCTTTTATGCAGAATGTGTCTCAGCGTTCCGTGCTTTGACAGGAGAAAACCTCTCTGCAAGGATGGGTGCCCCTGCAGCATGGGCTCTTTCTCCTCCAAGTCCCTGAGAGAGAGTGGGCAGCTCAGGGTGGTATTTTAGCAGATGACATTATGATGATTTCCCTCCCAAAAGCAATTTCCGCTCCTCCTCCATTTGCTTCCCTTTCCCCATTATGACACTGTGGATTTTTGTCAGATGCCTTTGCAGAGCTCCTGCAGAAACTGTCCTGGTGGATGTCTGCACCTCACCAGTGCCTTTCACTGCAAACAAAACCCCTGATTCTTCTGTCCACGTGTATGTGATCTTGGACAAATTACTTACCCATCAATGCCTTGGCTCCCCTACCAGAAAAATCAGTACAAAACTGATTACACAGTGATGGCTGTTTAGCTAATGCTTATAAAGAGGCAAGGGAGCTGGGCATGGAGCACGCAATAGAAATATCTACCATGTGGCTGTTGCTAACGTGGTCACTTACATTCCTGTGTGTAAATAAATCTTGAAGGGGAAAAGCCTTTGGGATGACCAGGGAACACAAAAATGCTGGAAACGTCTCATCCATTTACGGTGATCTGAATTTCTAAGCAGGAGCATGAGTGGAGCTGCACTGTTTTTTTTTCACTTAGCCCTTTAGGCTTATAGTTTTATTTTCAAGTTTGACTGTGTGCCCTTTGGGACAGAGAGTGTCTTTTTGCTTGGTGCTTCTGACCTGTAGCCCATCTCAGATGTTGCTGCTGGAGAAAGGGGTGCCAGGTGGGAGTGGGAGACTCCTCCACTCACCCACCCACCTCCCCACCCTTCCACATCTCGGTTCATCTATCCACTCACATGCAGCAAACTGAATCAAACTAAAAAAACCCCAAAACCTAAATTTCCTTGTCTTTAAGTGTCCTCGGCTCAGTAGACTTGCCATAATGATCTCCTCTTACAAGTTTAATGGGATCCCACCCTTCTATTTTTGACATTTTTTTGACAACTTTCTATGAACAGGGCAGAAAATGCTACCCAGCAGCTCAATAGACATTTCCATAACCAGCTGTTTAAATCATGATAATCATTTTTACAAAACTAATCTGTGTGGACAAAGAAGTAGAACTATGCTGGTGCTTTTAAAAATGCAGTAGATCTGTAGTTGATGAGTTAGTATCAGTTAATTCTCATAAAAGGTCATTAGTGGAGCATACAGCGAAGTGGAGGACTGGGCAGGCTGAGCTGGAGAGACATGGTATCCGCATGACTGATGTGCAATGCTCAGGGGTCAGCGCATTACAAAATTATTCTCTTCAATTATTTACATCCCTCCATCTATTGTATGGCAG
Source organism: Psophia crepitans (assembly GCA_013399095.1). Lineage (NCBI taxonomy): Eukaryota > Metazoa > Chordata > Aves > Gruiformes > Psophiidae > Psophia > Psophia crepitans. The sequence continues at coordinate 132,549 of VWZZ01004360.1, read as the reverse complement.
GCTTGGGCCTGATGCAAGGGGTTTCTGCTGCCCTTACGCTGCTCTGAAGGGTTTTTCCTTTTCCCTAGGAGTGGCATTCATTTAACTAAAAATTGTCTGATGCAGTCCTGCCTAATTTCCTGTGACTAACAAAAATCTGGGGAGGAGGGTGGGTGGTACCACTGCAGTCGTTCACCTTTGGGGAGCGTTGTGCTCCCTGACACCGTAACTGGTGTGCATTAATCCTGCGAGTCCATCCTGTATGAGCCCCTCGAGAAGAGATCCCGTGGTGCGGTATAAAAATGAGGCTAGGAAGAAAGATTAAGGTTGCCAGTTTCATAACCGATGATCTATCCTTGTTATCATCAGCAGCAACAATGAAGAAGTTTAAATGCTTCTTTCTCTCTCTCTTCCTCTACCTCCAAACCTTCAGCAAAAAAATCCAACTTCTTTTCTTTTTTCTTTTTTTTTTGCTGATGGCAACAGCGTCAGGTATGCTATATATCAGCCATGATATATAGCCTTATGAGCTGACTGTTGACAACTTATGGCTCTTTTGTCTGGGTTTGCCTACTTGGCTGTTTAATTATGTGAAGTGCCTGTTGTCTGTGCAATGTTCGTACCAGCGGCTTCTGGAATTCATGGATGATGCTATGTTTACCTCAGCCATCAAGCTGATATTCAAACACATTAGCATGACCATAGTGCAAAATATATGGTAGGTGGAGTTGCTATTGCAGTTGGTTCCTCTGCATGAGCTAAATTTCTTAGGAAAAAAGTTTCTCTTCATGTTTTCAATAATTTCTTGCATCCTTTTTTTAAATGTTAATGGAATTTAAATTATTGACCACAGCAATTTTATTTTTGATGCAAATAGCAATTAATAGAGAGGGCATTAGAGAGAAGAGTCCTGAGTTTTTATGACTATAGATTACTGTAAGGCTACGTAATAAAATGAATACAGCACACATAAAAGGTCATTATAGCTGTAATAACCGTCTCCAGAAGTACCCCTTTCATTCTGGAGGACTGAAACTTGTTACCAAACCTAAAAGAAAAGCAGAGGGTTATGTCTCAGACCTCTGTTATTGTGACATTTTAAAAATTAACCAAAAAGCCTGAGAATTATTTCTGTTAATATTGTCCAGGAAACTATTTTCCCATCACTTTATCTCCTGAAATATCAAAACTTGAACGTGGAAAGGGGCAGAATTTTTGAAAGAAAAAATCTAGAATTTGTGATACAAGTGTCACTGATGTTTTTAACGAGCTTTATGCAGTCATAGCTAGAGGCCCTTATTGGGATCAGTGTCTTCTACTATTTAAAGTAATAAAAAAAAAGCCTGGGCCAGGAGATACCTTCTGTGTTTCCGCTCTCTTTAATCTACACATGGTGCTTGTGAAATGATATCAGCTGAGTGGACGTTTTATCTGCTGGAAAGCTGAATAAATTGTTGTCTTATGTTTACTCAAATGAGCATGCTTCCCCTTTTTATTTTCCATACTTGAACCAAAATAATTTTTATGTTTTGGCTTTGTTTCTTTGCATACTTTTCTAAAAGGGAAGGGAGGCATTTGAAATTAAAATTGAAAAAAAAAGAAAAGCATCCTGATAACTGCACTTGAAAAATGCCATTTCTGTTCCTGAAATTTTGGGCTAGGTCTTTCTCGTTTCTGAAACAGTCATTCAAATTCACCATGAGTGTACCAATACTATTGATTGCCTTCCAGTGGTACTATTTTGGTATTAGATCTTAAAGGAAACTCTTTCTGCTCCACTTGGGACCCAAATCTGTCCTATCTCACTTCTGTTTAATACCTCATGTCCATCCTTCTCTCTCGTGTGCTCCCTTGTTTACATATAGCCCAAAAATCTTAGTGACAGAAGGCAATGGCTTTTCATCAGCCATCCTTGTGGTAGCACTTCTGGCAAGGCCAAAAGTTGACCCCTTGCTCTGGGACATCCCTGTATCACCACACTCTAGTGGATTTAGAAACACAGTTCCTATTAGCCTGTAATAGGATTTAGGCCCTTAAATCACTTTATCCTGAAAGGACTTAGGAGCATGTCTACCAAACATTGCAAAACTTGAGCGACTTTCACTTTCAGAAGTCCGTAGGTGCTATGGGCTTGTCTTTTGGAAAATGAACAGGATGTAAATCCCAACAACCTCACTTATCTTCGAGGACAGGGCTTGGTTCAAGCCTTGCAATTCTAAACAAAGCGATGGCCAAATACCTTAGACTGTCAGAAAAATCCCACCTAGTATTCTCATCCATGTAGCTACAAATGCTGATTTCCCATTTTAATCTCTGTCCTGAGGATGAGCAGGCATAAGGCATATAATTTCAATTAATCTGAGATCTGCCAGTGTAAGAAGCTATAAAAGAGCTTATTATTATTTATTTCTCCAGGCATTTTATTCATATACCATTAGAGATATATAGCTAAATGTACCTCCTATGTCAATGCTAGTACTGTGTGAAATAGCAAACATTAAAAACCCATAGGAGAGGTTATTGTGTTAACATCTGATGGAGGTTTTAGTAAAATGCTTGGGTAGTGTTTCCTCTGGATGCCGAAGAGCATGCAAGCACATAGCTACACAGACTTCTATCCATAACGTGAGGCATGGCTGGATTTTTAAGATGACCAGCAACTCTGTCCATCAACGTACTCAACGCTTACTGTGACTGTCAATTCACTAAACCTGGTGTGACATGAAGAAGCTCTACCTGTCCGCTGGAGAAAGTGGAAAAATGTCAGAAGTGCTGCCTTTTTTTAAAAAAAAACTTTTGAACATTGTTAATTTGGAGCTTTTTAATTTGTGTTGGCAAGGGCCCTGGAGATCTTTTAGAAAATTAGGAAGGTGAAAGGGGAGGAAAAGTGCATGCAGGGGGGGACGCAGGTGGCTGCAGCTTTCCCCCTGCAACTGTTAATCAAAGAACTGATGGTGTCTAACAGGATAATCCTCCTTGCTCTTCCCTAGGCTTGATCTCCAACATTATGTACCACAAATACCCAGCCCAGCACCCAGCAGGCACTTACTGAAGCTCCGCTGTGTTACCTATACATGTGCATGATACATGTACTGTATTATCCCCCTGCCTGCGCTTCCATGTGCTTTCAGCACAGGCTCGCTCACGTCGGCTGGGCTAAAGATAGGAAAGGTCTCATCCTTGCTTGAACTGAAAGTGTATGTTACAAACGATGCAAGGCTACAAATGATATGCACTGCCAATTGTTCGATGCCATCTCATGGTTCCCTGGACTTGTGTGCTTTGTATGTTCAGGCCTTTCTGCTTATTTGGTTGTCTTAATGTGCGAGAAGCCGTATGTTGCGTTGTAAACTGGTGTTAAAGCTTTATGAGTGCTCAATAGAGGACTGACAAATGAGACTTCCACGGTGTGCTGTGGAGGGCAGAGAAAATAGTGCAGGAAATGCCCAGAAAATTACAGGGGAGCAGGAAAGCGGTTGGTGGAGGTACGCATGCTTCCTTCTTGGCATATCTCTATGGCCACAGTTTGTGACAGGATTCTGGGCAAGGCCTGTGATCCAACCCAGTAATGCATGTTCTTGTGCTCTTCCCTGTGCACTCAGGCAGGGCTGAACCCCTCGCGTTGGTAGGCTCAGAGCATGGGGTCAGATACAGCAATGTGGGACTGTCACCTGAAAGCTGACCTCTTGAGAGAGCCTGGCCAAGCCTGGGCTTTGCGAGCATGTACGATGGTGGGAGTGCACTGCCGATCGCTGGGATATAAAGCTGTTGGGGAGTGTCCAGAGGAGGGCAACAAAGGTGGGGAAGGGTCTGGAGGGGCAGGTGTGTGAGGAGAGGCTGAAGGGCCTGGGCTGGTTCAGCCTGGAGAAGAGGAGGCTGAGGGCAGAGCTCAGGGGGCCTCCAGCTTCCTCCCGAGGGGGAGCCAAGGGGCAGGCGCTGATCTCCTCCCTCTGGGGCCCAGCGACAGAACCCCAGGGAACGGCCTGGAGCTGCCCCAGGGAAGGGTTAGGGTGGAGATCAGGAGAAAGTTCTTCCCGCAGAGGGTGGTGGGGCCCTGGCACAGGCTCCCCAGGGCAGTGGTCAGCGCCCCAAGCTGGGCTGAGTTCAAGCAGCGTCTGGCCAACGCTTTCAGCCATCTGCTGTGATGGGGCTGGTCCTGTGTGGGCCCAGGGGTTGGACTCGATGGTACTCAGGGGTCCCATCCAACTCGGGATATTCTATGATTCTGTGTTAGGGGGTGGCAGCTCTTCCTTAGCTCATTGCTGTCAGGAGGGCTATCAGCAGGTCCAGCTGTACCTTGCTACACACATTGCTGGGACTGCTGTGACTGTGGAGCCAGAACCATATGGTGATTGCGTGGTTCGTCAGTGCTAGGGCCTCAATACTCAAAAACTCTGGGGTCCCCAGGCTGTCTAACTGAAATCAGCTGCCTGGGCTGACGTGATGTTGCTCCTGCAGAGCCGAGACATGGAGGAGATCCACCTGAAAGAACTGCTGAACCATAGGCAGGGTGCCTAGACACCTGGCAGGACCCCCGGAGAGGGTGCGCCGGAGGAGGGAGGGAGCCCCTGGGTGCAGGGAGGTTGGGGAGCTCTTTGGGGAGCAGGAGGGAGGCACAAACATGCCGTGGTGTGCATGGCCATCAGCAGCACCCAGTATTGTACAGGAGTGACAGCCTATTTCTGTGCTTTGTTCTTAGAGACTCACTGTGTGAGTATTACAGGAGCTGCTGCTACCCCTCATCATACTCCCCCCCACCACCCCCCTTTAATGATTAAATGGCTGCATTTGGTAAAGATGCAATAGGAAAAAAAAATTAATAGATGCTCCTTCCTCCCCTACTGAGCGGGGCAACGGCACAGAGGCATCTGTGTGTGTGTTTAATGTGTTCAATTTCCTTTCCCTGCCATGGTTTGGTGGCTGACAAGGGAATGCAGCAAGATGGTGGTTACTGCTGCTTTATTGAACGGGACCCCAAGAACACTCACCTGGGTATAACATGAGCAGTGCCGAGGCTTCCCTCTCCTCAGCATCTGTGCACGTGGCCAAGGGCAAGAGTTTCTTTGGGTAGGAACACCCCCTTTTTCTCTGCTCTCCCTCTTGTCCCCTCCAAAGTAGTTGAACTGGCACAAAGGAAGCTGGTGAACTGGATGTGCTGGAAAAGCAGAGCTCCTGGAATGCTCCTTGGAGCATCATAAATGTGTGCTGAAGGAAATTAATTGAATGCTGTGTATCAAAGGAAATAACAATAACAATAATAAAGCATATCCCTAGCAACCAGAGAGGGAAAAGATCTATGTGGTTCTTTCATCTCTTCTCTGCCAAGGAATGGTTATTCTCTTCTCCAGTAAATCCCACAGTCGTCAGGCAGAGATTTTGAAGAGGGGAGGTGTTTTTCCAAGGGCAGGTAGGTGCTATCATCAGAAGAAGAGGTATGACCCTTTTTCACGTTTCAGCAGAGTCCTGATCCACAGTGGCCATGTGGACTGGGAAGGAGGACACAGAGCTCACCCAGTGCAAGTGGGCACCACAGCAGATAGGCTGCAAGGTTGGAGTGGCTTTGCTGGGGTGGATTCACATCTTGTGCTGCCTCTCTGTTTTTGAGAACAGCGTGTCTGTTTTTCATAAATAAACTTCAGGTCCCACGTGCATGCAGATTTTTGCTCATTGGTTGAGCTGCTGTCCTCAAATTTTTCTTTTCTGATACAGCCATCCAACTTACACCGGACTGTGAAAAAACAAGTATTTCCCCTGCATGTAGGCAGGGATCAGCATTCAACCACACACGGTTCTCCTCTCCTTCCCTAGCTTGATACCTTCTTCATACAAGACCCCAGACAAGCCCCGAACTGAGACATCCCTGCCACGTTCAGGAACTGATAAGTGGTCCTTCCACTCCTGTAGAAGGAGGCTTGGAGGAAACTGATGGTGAGTGTCATCACAGGAACCTGCTTGGAAGAACTGTGCAGATTGGGGATGGGATCTGATCTGAGGGATGGTCTTTAAGCTGTGGCTCATGGGTTAAAAACGAGGAGCGGGATGTGTTTGATTAACAAGTGCTTATGACTTTGATGTACTAAATCCAGCTCTTCCCTTGAAACCCCTACAGCTGCTTTGCCTCTCTGCACCTTCATTCCCCATTTATAAAGAGCTGATGAGAATATGCCTCTGCTCTATCACACCGAGGCTTCATTCATTAATACTTACAAAAGGTTTTGAGATCCTCAGATGGCCAGTGCAAGAGAAGTAATTATTTATTAACAGCCTCTGTGAAGGTGTGGGCAGCCATATTACATCTCTCCTGGGTATTTAATTTAGGTACTGAGCATTTATTGTGGGCCTGAGAAAGTAATTGCTGATCTGGGCTGCTGGAGGTGCTAAGGTTTGGGTTTTTTTTTTCTTTTTTTCTTTTTTTTTTTTGTGCCTGAATGAAATGTCTATAAACACAGATAGTATTCTTACAATGGAGGCAAAGAATAGATACCTACAGCTCAACAGTCCTTGAGACTTCAACTGCGGCAGAGATGTGGCTCTGTTAAATTCCCTGTCAGAAGGTGTTCAGGGGTGGCTGGGGTGATGGAGTGAGGGGTACCGTGCCACTCTCCCCCTCGGGCATCCCTTGGCTGTTGGGGACAGTTTGCTCTGAGCCAAGCTGGTGACGGCCAAGCACAGTCAGCATCCCCTCTGGAATTTCCCCTGCAGCTCAGACCTGCCCTGGGCTGATGTCCACCTTCCCCTGACCTCCCTCCCAGGGTGGACACCCCCATCCCCAAAACCACCCCATCGCCTCCGCAGGTGTGTGGGGCCGCAGCTCGCCTCACCCCCGCTGCGCTCGCCGGGGAGATGCGGCGTAATGCCGGGCCTTTGCCATTAAGCGTCTTCCGTCTCCTTTTCTTTTGTTAAAGCCAAATGGAACAATGTAATTAGCTTGTTACAATTAAAGTGACTCGACTGGATAAATTGTAATCACCCAGACTGAAGTTAGGCATCCCTGCAGGTCCCGGCCAGAGCAGCTGAGCTGCCTCATTTGCATAATTAAAATATACAAATGATAATGGATTTTGTACTCAATTTCCAGCGGCTGTAAATTCGAGAAACTATGAAATTAGAATAACTGAGATGGAGCCCGCCTTGAGGTAATGAGGATGACAAGTTTTGACAGTAGGGGTGTTTATAACACTAGTTTCTCGCTGCAAAATAAATAAGTACAAAAAAGATTAGACAGTGATATTAGTTAATAGTTCCACGGGCAGTGGGGAAAGGAGATAGACTGGTGATTACCTCTGCAAATTTACACTGACTTTTTGACAAGCTCTCTCCTAACCTTAGGGGACACCTTTCGCCTGATTATGAGAAATTGAGAATGAATTAAATGCATAAAAAGGCTTGTCATAGATAGACAAACTAAAGGAAAAGAAATGAAATTAGTCTTGCCATTTTAGCTTGCCGCAGGAGGAAGGGGGGGAGTCGGAAGGGGAAAAGGCTGGGAGAGAGGTTTCAGCACTCCTGTGAGGAGGAAATGAAGAAACCGAGTGGTCCTGAGCCAAGGATGGTTTCAGAAAACATGGGAAGTCCTTGGGATCCCTGGTGAAAATAGGAGAAAAAAAAAACCAGGGTCATTAACATCTTGTCCAGGTCAGTTCTAAGTTCTCTCTGGGAACAAATCGCGCTTTTCCATGAATAGCTTTCTTTAAAAAAAATCTCAGCAAATACTTTCTGCCTCCATTTTTAAGATTCTAGATCTCCTAAGAACCCCTCAAAGCTGGAAATCTGGGCTCAGCTGGGGGTGGGCAAGTCGTCTGCCATCTCTTTGACTTCTTTTTGAAAACACCTCCAAAATCACAGCTGTTTTATGAATATACACGCAAACATAAACTTGTTCACAAATATTTTGCAAAAACAAGCTAAAAAAGGCTGTTTCCATTCTTGTAAACTTTTTTCCTTGTCCAAATGAATTAATCAACAGCAGAACACTGTTACTAATGATTTTTTGTGACTTTCCTCTTTCTTGGTAGGACATTCAGGAGCATAAGGAGTGCTGTACCTGGTAAGACCAAAGTGATGAGCAGCAGATGCCCCTGGAAGTGTATGAAAGGGGGGAGTGGAGGGATGGAGCCAGGGCTGCTTGTGGTGGGCAGGATTTGCCTGCTTCCAGCTCCTGGGAACTGACCCTTGGATATGCTAATTTTGCCTATTTTCCCTTTTTGCTCTGATGGGAACCGCGGTGGTCAGCTCAGATGAAGCTCCCAGTCTGAGAGATGGCTGGATTTTCCTAGGGATAGAAACAGGACATTTCCTTGCTCCACAATGGAGACATAAACAAAGAATTAGTTGAAGGAAAGCTGGTGCAGTACTTTCCTTGGCCTTTTGCGGAGGTGTGGAGGGGACCACGGATGCACAGGAGCACTGAGGACCAAACCTGCCTCACAAGTGGTTTTGGAAAGGGTAATGATAGCTCTACTATTCTCCCTCATTCTCTAGGATCCCTGGGAGCATGGACTCCACGTTTAAAAGCATTTAAGTTCTTGATACTCCAACGAAATCCTAATGACTTCCTATCATTGGCAACCTGTAAAGAAGGTGGGAAAAGGTTCAGGAAGGCAAGAGAGAAGCTGTGGCTGCCCCTGGATCCCTGGCAGTGTCCAAGGCCAGGTTGGATGGGGCTTTGGGCAGCCTGGGCTGGTGGGGGGTGTCCCTGTCCATGGCAGGAGGTGGGAACTAGATGGGCTTTGAGGTCCTTTCCAGCCCAAACCATTCTATGATCCTATGATTCTATGAAAAGGGGAGAAACTGGGAAGAGAAGGAGGAGGGAAGTAGAGAGGAGAGGGAAGAAGGGAAGACAAAGGGGTACCAGAAAAGCAAAGAGACCAGAGGTGCAGCAGGAGATGGCTTGGAGCTGAGGGGCTGCAGGGATCTAGGTGGGTCGCAGTCCCACCCACAAGTGCAGCAGGAACCCTTTCCCACACTGCCTGAGAGTATTTTTGCAGCAACTGCATTCTCCCCTCTCCTTGCCCATAGCCACGAGTCAAAACAGTCCAGTGCTCTATATTTATCCTTTTAAATGTCACTTGAATGAATCCTCTGCTCCACCAAAATGTGCTGCTTGTTTTCAGGCATGTTGGGTACAGCTTCCCTTCTTCTCTCCCCCCTTTCCCTAGCCTCCAGTGGGTGTTTTCAGTTCAGGTACAGCCGTCATTTACGTTTTATAGTTTGCGTTACAGCATCTTGTTATTGCGTTATCTGTTAAAGAATGTATTTTTAATGTGTTTTATAGCACGCTTTATAAATAAGTTATTAAAGAATGTACCTGCAGCTAGTGATCACTTAATAAATATTAATAAAGCAATTCCAGATGAGGCCATCATTAAGAGTATTGCAGCACACCCATGCTAGTTACCTAGAAAGAGTTTCTGTGCTGGTTACTGCAAAGTTCAGGAGAGCTGTTAGGAAGCAGAGGTGGGAAGGAAAGTTTTGTAAAGTCCTTTTAGTCTTGAACTCCAGACTGAGTAATTTTTTTTTTTCCATGAAATACCAATGGCAGGTGGGGAAGGGGACAAAAAAAAGGGTGAGTGACTCGGAAGATGCAGCTGGATTGGTGTCCATAGCAAGGGAGGAATCCAAAGGTGGCTTTGCAGGAGGGCAACAGTGAGCTCACCTCAGTGGCTTTTCCCCTCCTGCTGATTGATGCCCGCCTGGCCATGAGCCGGCAGTGTGCC
>VWZZ01004360.1:50487-122370 GCA_013399095.1 Psophia crepitans | reverse complement strand
ATTCTATTCTATTCTATTCTATTCTATTCTAAAATGTTAGCTTAGCCCCGAGAAATGTGGAAATCTAGTCAGTCCTACTTCTGTTTCCATATGACTGAATCTGTATTTTTTGGTGTTTTCTGTTTGGATCTGGTGCAGACGGCAGACTTGCAGCCCCAGGGTAAATACGGTCATTGCTCTCCATTTTGCAAATCCATTTTTGTTCTAGCTAGAGGGGGCTTAAAAGCACCCATGGGTGTTAGATCTCGTGACAGGCATGGGCTGTTTTTCTGGAAAATACCACCAAATCCAGGCAATTTATAAGCTTATTTAATGTATAATAAGCTTAATTAATTTGTAAGTTTATAAACTCAGTTTGCACACAGGATCATGGGCAGCAGCTGAACTATTTACAACATTATTGGATGTTGTGCAGTTGTTGCACAAAGCTTTCCTTAGTGTCTGAGACCAGAGCAGACAGGTGGGTGTTCACTTCTGCTCATGCGGGCACTGATGGAGGAGCCCATCCCTCCTGGGTTGCCTGAGGACCTAGTAGAAAGGGGAAGGGAGATCATAGAATCATGGAATTATGTGGGTTGGAAGGGACCTTAAAGATCAACTAGTTCCACACCCTGCCATGGGCAGGGACACCCTCCACTAGCCCAGGTTGCTTTCGGACATTCTTCATAGCTGCCTACTAATGTTCCTGTCCTAGGCTGCCTTCTGGAGCAGAAGGCAGACTCATCTGCCAGACTTTAATATATTTTTGCCAGGTGATGCCACAATTGTGACCATCATGGATATATTTGTGTCTCCATCAACACCCAGCTCCTTTTCAAATCCTGTACTATAGTCCCCTGTGGCAAGTCTCCCTGTCCTGCTCCACAACAGTTTTTCAGAGCTGGGTTTCCAGCACACCACATATGCTCCCAAAGGGGAGCAAGTGGGAGAGGCAGCAAAGCTGGCTTCCTCCTTCCACCTCCCCTTTCCTGCTCTCTTTACAGGCCAGGTGCTCTCCTCCCACAGCACAAAAAGCAAAGAACGGGTTTGAAAGGTCCCTCCTCTCTCTGCAGCTCCCATAATTGTCTTTGACACTGTTTATCATCTGTGATAATACAGCTGTGCCCTGTTACCTCCAGCTGCCCTAATTCGTGTTATCAGTCTGGCACCAGGGAGAGGGAGGTGAGAGGTACGGAGGAGAGGTGAAGCCATTACAGAGCTGACAGGGCAGTGAGAATGGAGCGTTGTGATGGACTAGCCATCACTTGACCTGAATGCAAACATACATCCTATTGGATTGACCTTTCCCTGAGAGTAATGGATCTCCTCATGCATCATTTTTGCTACATTGCTGGCCACTCCAAGGAGATAGTTTCTGGTAATTAAGATAGATCCCTTGTATAATCCACCCACAGCGACAATCAATAGGCATCTCCAGAGGGATATTTCCAGATTATCGCTATGTCAGCACAACTTTTGGAAGCTTTGTAGATCTTAACGTGAGAAGTGCAATCAGGAAAGCAACATGGGGTGATTTCTGGGGAGGCAGGATGTGTGTGGGAGCCATGCATGTATTTGTGGGAGCTGGCAGGGTGCCCAGGTGGCCAAGGGGGCCAACGGCATCCTGGCCTGTATCAGGAATTGTATGGCCACTAAGATGATCAAGGGAGTGGAACATCTCCCTTCTGAGGAAAGGCTGAGGGAGCTGGGTCTCTTTAGCTTGGAGAAGAGGAGGCTGAGGGGTGACCTCATCAGTTTATAAATACTTAAAAGGTGAGTGTCAGGAAGGCGGAGCCACGCTCTTCTCAGTGTCGTGTAGTGACAGGACAAGGGGCAACAGGTACAAACTGGAGCATAGGAGGTTCCATGTTAATCTAAGGAAAAACTTTTTCACTGCGAGGGTGACAGAGCACTGGAACAGGCTGCCCAGAGAGGTTGTGGAATCTCCTTCTCTGGAGACATTCAAAACCCAACTGGACATGTTCCTGAATGAGGTACTCTGGGTGGTCCTGCCTTGGCAAGGGGGTTGGACTAAATGATCTTTCAGGGTCCCTCCCAACCTCTAATATTCTGTGATTCTGTGATCTTTCTCCTACTCTTCTCAGTGTAAAAGGCAGTTTCTTACTCATGTTTGATCCTTTCTGTAGTGGTTTTTGGGTAGCTATAAGGCAGGGAACAAAGGTCCACAGCACTGCATACAGATATGAGGCTGCACTTGCAAAGGTAGAACTGGGGAAAAAAAGGTTCCTCTTAATTTTCAAATGGAGCACGTTTGATGGACATGGCCCTCAGGAGTGTCCATGCAGAGGATACAAGGGCCTCTTGCTTCTCTCTACATTCAGTCATTTTTCTGGCTGTTAACCAACACTAATGTCATGGTGTCTCCAAAATCCACACCTGGATCTAGGAATGGAGTCCTGCACGTTACAGCTGTACAAAGCAAGAAGTTACCCAGAATGTGCTGTCCTCTTCAGTGGTCCAAACTCTGTCAGTGAAGTGAGGAAATTAAAAATCTGATGTGGGGATCAATTCCCCAGCTGAGTGAGAACACTTCCTTTCAGTTCAAGTGTATTCTAATAATTTAAGAGAAGACCTGAGAGCCACAGAGTCTGCATTGCATCCCTGCATCTTCCATCAGTTCCTGACATTCTTAAAAACATCCTTTTGCTTCTCTTTGATCTGTTTTGCAGCAGGTTTGGTTCGTATCCCACCATGGAATCTGGTAGAGAAATACAAATTCTAAAGAAACACTCTGAGGCCCCGATGTACCAGGGAAGACAATATACAGCATTTTTTAATGACCTCTCAGCCTGTTTCTTGTTTGCTATAGGCAACTGGAGTAAAAGGTGTGCTTTCGAATGTCTGGGGCTGCCCCAGCACATGTTTAGGGGGTTCAGAAACCCATCTAATTGGTGGGACATCCTAGCAGCATTGGAGTTTTGGAACTCCAGAGTGAGGGTTGACTTTGCAGATCTTGAATGGGTGGTAAAACCTGTGCTGATGTCAAGAGGCTCTGAAATTTGTTCCTTTAGTCATATTGATCTAAGAAATGTAGCCAAACACGAGTTGGGATATGTGCTTTAAAAATGTCAAGGGGAAATTATTTCAAGCTCTGAATATACATGAAGTTAATAACTTGGCTCTTCCCATTTCCCTTTTTAGCTTTTACTCTGGATCAGTGACCTGATTTTCCAGAAAGGGATATTTGGTGGGTCAGTGGTGGGGAGGGATGCAAATGATTTCCTGTAAGGTTCAGGCATCATTTCTGCAACCAGAGCCTGATCTTCTTGCACTGTCCTCTGAGGACTTCTGGTCCGAGAGGTAACATCCGGAGTGTGACATTTGTTTTCTTACTGAGCATTTCACACTTACCTAACATATATTTTTAGTCTGAGTCAACTTCTAATCTATCTTTGCTCTGGAACTGGCATCTCTGGATGTCCTGGTAAGAGGGAAATGTAGAAAAACCCTCTTGCAAGGGAAAACCTCTTATGGAGGCCCCCGACCTTTGCATTACATTTCTAACATTGAGAGACAGAATTACTCTCTTTCGTCTTCAGATTTTGTTTTCCATGAATTTGTGGAACATTTCTGCTCTCTGTCCCTCCTAATCTTTTAAATCAGCTTTACATATCTTCTATGCCCACTCTGATCTTCACAGCTTTTCATGTTGGGTTCTTTTTTTTTGTCATTACAGCTTTCCACTTCATGTTAGCACATAAAGAAAAATGCATTTTATTGGAATAGCTGTGTCACAGCAAAGATTATTCTTCTCCCTGTGGATGAAATTAGATAGTGTTGTGCCATGTGTCTCATGTTATAACAATCTCACTCTGGCCGTATGGCCAAAACCTAAGTGTAGTATTTCGAGAGGAAATTCTTATTATTTAAATGCAGTTTCATCTGTGATAGATTTTAGAGCCATAAAATAATATTAACTGGTTCTTATTTTGTTTCATAATACTACGGGTCTATGTGAATTGATCAAGCTCTTAAAAACTTTCTCCACGCTACCGCATGTAAAATTTGAAAACAAAAAAGAGATCAGTCCACCACTTAGCCAATGTAATATCCTGATTAAAAGGCATAGGTTGCTTTTCTGATTGAGCTAAAAAAACCCCATCTGGTGGATGATCTGTCTTAGCGCAAATCAGCACTGTCCCTTTGGGTGTGCAGATGCAAACCCCACCAGAGTGGAAGGGCAAAGCTTTAAATGTAGATAACTCTTGATTTTTCATTTGGGTGATGATATGCAATACCAAAACATAGCCGTTTTGGAGATAGTATGTGACTGAAGTTTTTACTGAGTAATACAAGAGTTTCTAAGAGTTCTAAGTTTCCCAATCATTTTTTTTTCCCTAAATAGTGTTCAAGGCCAGGTTGGACAAGGCCTTGGGCAACTTGGGCTAGTGGAGGGTGTCCGTGCCCATGGCAGGAGGGTTGGAACTGGGTGATTTTTGAGGCCTCTTCCAACTCAAACCGTTCTATGATTCTCTGATAACACCATAAAAGTCCTGTGAGAAATTACTGCCAACTCACCTGACCATAGGATTAGTAGGTATCTGCTAATTCACAGTTCAGAGTACGTTACAAAGTCAGTGGTGCACCATCACTGGCTATTGCCAGCAGGTACCAGCCCATCAGTTCAACTGATGGCTGGACATAAGGATGGGCTTTGGAAAAATTCCCCAGACTCTTCTGTGATTCACTCATCTAATCTGATCTTGAAAATAATTCCTAGTGAACAATAGAATAAGAGTATCTTCTGATCTTGAGAAACAATCCTTTTTTGTGTGTGTGTGTATGATTGTGGGTTAATATCTTTCTGAGCTCCAGTGAAAGGGGCCATTATAAAAATGAGGCTGGCTAAGATGATTAAACGTTATTTACAGAAAGGACATGGGCCTGATTAAATCACGAGGAGGGGGGTCTCTTTTAGGGTGACAGGAAAAAATACACATCATTCAACAGAGGTGTTTGCGTCATTTCAGTAATTAGGGACTAAAGTAACTTGGACAGTCTGTCAGCTTCGATATGGCGGAGTTAACTAGTAGATCATGTAAATAAAAGCTGTTTGATTAGATCAAAAATTAAAGGGCCATCATTTTTGCTGTTATCTTGAAATTTACCTTTGAGGTCTTTGAAATACCGTCACCAAGCACACACTTCCAAAAATAATTACTTATAGGGCTACATTTTTAAAAACTCCTTTAATAGTTTCCCTCTAGAATCCAGATAAGCGATGACATTTTGGGAAGATCTGGCTAGACACCTCCAAGAAGAGACCTGGCGTTAGCAGGGCTCAGCATCTGAAGTTCCTATTAGCTGCTCTTTTCAAAATTAGACCCTAAAAATTTCTGCTATAAATATTTTTTTACCTAGTCTTGGGTCCAAGTTTATTTTATTACTGTGGGCAGGAAAGAAAGAGATTTCAGTGTTTTTCCAATAAACTCCCTGGTGTGACAGAGGTATAAAATGCAACCATCCAGTCGCATACATATCCTGTCCAATGTTTTGGCTTCACTTGAATCACACTGAAATGCAGAATGGTGTAAGTGGGACTGGAAACCCTTGGAAAGTCCCTTACTGAAGGTAAGTATTGCCAAATTATGAGAGTTGCAGGAAGAGGAGGAACCTTTAAATTGCTAAGCATTATTCTAAGCATTATTAAACATCTTCATCTTCCCGGGGGGCACTTGACCTTTTGGAGATGACTCAGCTCTAAATCATTGCTGGTCTGTGGAGAGACACAAGCGATCTGTTTCATCCTTGCCCAGATGCCAACAGCAGGTTGGATAAATTGCACCCAAACAGCACCCATTTCTCCCACGGAGTTGGCAAGGCCAGGGTCACCCATGGCTGAGGAGCTCATTCCATATGGACAAAGTATTGCCTGGTGAAGCTGATATTCTGTAACAGGACTTTTTTTGACACTCACTGGGCCTCTCCCAATGACAGACATGATTTTGCCATCTATGTAAGTCTTCTGCTCTAGACAACTACAACTTTTGCCTCTGCTTGAAGTTTGTACCAGCATTGTCAGCCCAGAGTGAATGCCTTTCGAGAAGTATGATCTAGACAGAAACCAAGGTCTTGCAGTTCACACAGCCCGAGGTGTGCAGGATGCAGCTGCATCATCTTCCAGGTCTTTCTGGCACTTGGCAAAGATTGAGAAACCAACCTAATGGCTAGGATCTCTTTCTTTGGGAGGTCTGTTGCCTCTGACTGTTTCCAAAGTGACAAAATAATTTCCAGAGTTTTTCCAGTGCTATTATGATTACACTCCCCATGTCAAAACAGTTGCCTGGTTGCATCTCATTTGGGGCATGTTCTTAATGTCAGTTTAATCAATACCTGAAGCATCATATTTGTCTGGATTCTGCTTCTAAAGTGAACATGGGTATTGGTGACGGAGAAATGCAAGTCAGGTGTGTGCCCGTCTATCAGCAGGGAGTTCATACCAGTTAGTTTTGTTGGGTATTTTTTTTTCCTTTTGTGGCACATAAAAGAATTTTGAATAAGTTGATGAGGTTTAGTAGTCTCCTGTGATGCACTGAGGTACTTTTTCAGACCCATAAAAAACAGAATAGGATTAAAACCAGCATTCAAGCAATGCCGTTCCTGGCAATGGAACAAGTTCCTTGCTTTCCAGGTCTCTTTTGTTATTTTTATTTATTATGCATACTGTAGTTGCATCTAAAAGTGCCATTTGGAGACCATTGCACAAAAATGCTGTGCATGAATACATATCTAAATAACTGTTTTTGGCAAATAAACCTTAGTTTTTCCACTTATAAATTTCAGTGCTGTTCCACCACACTTGCCATTGGATATGGCATTGACTAAAAATGCCTTTTGTTATATGCAAATTGCAATTTTTATTCCTTGCTCACACGAAGGGACCGCCTCTGCCCTCCTTCCTTTCTGGGAGTGAGGAGTCGCAGATGCTGTGAAACCAGGGCAGCTCTCCTGTGCGAGAGGGGCAAAGTGCGCGTTGCCCTGCAGGAATTGCAGACCTGCGGGCACTCTTCGTGCAGCCATCCTCAGCACGTTCCCCAGAGAGGAGTCAGCGGTGAGATCCATCTGGCCTTTCTCCCTGAGGCTGTTGTTGACAGTGAGTAGAAGATTTGAACGAGGGAGGATTTTGCTAATTTTTGCCCACAGTGGATGGATCCAAGGACCAGGCTAAGCTAGACTGATACAGTAAGATGCCAAAAGCCAGACAGAGTTTAGACAGAATAAAGATGACAGCTATGGACCTGGGTACAGCTACTCCAAATTTACCCGCTGATTATATGATAATTATAATAATTCTTCCTCCTTTGAACTAAAAGAGGGGAGATTTAGATTAAATATTAGGAAGAGATCCTTCCCTGGGAGGGTGCTGAGGCCCTGGCACAGGGTGCCCCGAGAAGCTGTGGCTGCCCCTGGCTCCCTGGCAGTGCCCAAGGCCAGGCTGGATGGGGCTTTGGGCAGCCTGGGCTGGTGGGGGGGTGTCCCTGCCCATGGCAGGGGGGGGGAACTAGATGGGCTGTGAGGGCCTTTCCCACTCCAACCATTCTAAGATTCTGTGATTCTATTAATCTATTAATATTCTAATATTTAGGACTCTGACATCTTTGTTTTATTGTACCTGACCTATTACCAGAAGCCCATATGAGGATGACAAGCAACAAAACATAGGAAGAAATCAAGAAATGTTCGCTCTGTTTTCATACCTGTTTGTCAGGTCCCCTGCAAATGTTCCAAGCCCTCACTACCTCTGGGAAAATTGTTTTTTGGTGCTCCCACACATTTTGTTTTTTCTATAAAAATGATGAGCAAGGGAAAATTTCAGATTCTGTTGAGCAAGAAAACTGCTTTGTCCACCCTTCTGTTTGAGCCTGACCCGACCAGTGCTTCCACAGCTCTGTCATAAGTGCTGTGGTTGTTTACGCTTCCCTAAACAGCCCAGATGCAGAGCTATGCATCCCCTTCATCGCTCCTGTAGGTCAGTGTCCACACCAAGTAATTTACATTTCTTCCTTCAGCTCTGGCCCTGGCTCCCATGGGCTCGCTGTAGCTATCTGCTTCACCTTAAAATTGCCACTTAATCTCCGCACCGTTGTTTCCCCACTGGTGAGATGAGAACAGGGCTGACGATCTCTTAATGTTTCTAAAGCACGGGAGGAAAGTGCTGAGTGTAATTTTAATAAATGGCAGTGTGAAAGTTTTCTCTGCTCCACTGCCCTCTCTTGCAGATGATATAAACCACACAAACTATTTTCTCCCCTTCTAACACTCCCTTCATTCCGCTGGAGTTAATGCATTTACCATCCTGACAGTTACGTTTTAAGTAGCGCACTCTTGATCGCAAAAGGTAACTTTTAAATGACATTTCCCCCAGCTCGCGGGTGGCTGCAGCTCCTCTGGCAACCCCCTTTCTCCTTCAGGAAGAGTGAACCCAGACCCTGCATTTTTGCGTAGCATCAACCGAGTTGAGCCCTGTGGCTTTAACCAGCCCTAGTGACAGAAGACGCACATCTCACCGGACTATGCTTTTCCTACCACAGAGACTCTAGATTTGAATCCCACGACTAAATGTGCAGCCCAGGGTCTGGGAAAGGGGTTGCTCCCCTTCGGTGCTGCCTGCCAGAGGATGTTTTGCTGTGTTAGCATGCTCTGCACTGTGCACGTTGGGCTTTGCTCCTTCTGCTGCGGTTACAGTTGGCACCATTAAATTCTCGGTGCTCACTGCCTGGGGATGTGCAATTATTGTGGAGCCTTCTCCTAGTTACAGTAGGAGACACTGCGTTACTGCAGTCACTATGGAGTGACAAATGAGGTTTTAATGACACCTACTCTACCTGGAATTATCTGTAAACTACAATTAAGGAAGTAGCTACTCGAGGAATTAAAGATCAGAGAAAAATGACATGCTTTTATGGTGACTTACGGGGAGATCTGCAATTTCACGATAGTTTTCTGTGGAACAGGTTGGAAGATGCAACAGAATATAATATCTTTAAATGATCTTTTCTCCACCATCATTGCAGCACGCCAGCACTGCAGTAGTACTTATCGGCCAACTGTTCAGCTGGTGTAAATCTGCAGGGGCTCCACTGGAGTCAGTGGTCTAGAGCAGAGTTTATTGGCCTGCGCACGCAGTGGGTTTTGAAAAGCTGGTGTGAATTTTGGCAGAACGGTTAACTTAGATGGCTTACTCTGCCACCATAGGGTCTGAATTCATAGAGCTGCCATTTGCAAGGGACCCTGAAAGGAAACATGGTCAGTCTGCAGGAGCAGATCAAATTAGCCAGCTAATTAGGAGGAGATCCAAAGGAGCTGGGACAACCTGCTCCTTGTTTTAGGGATCACAAAACTGAGGAGAGGGCAATGAATCTTGTAGTATGGCCCTGGAGTATGTATTTAGCCTGCCCTCACGGCGGTGGTGATCTGTGATCTTCCCTCATTCTTGTGCAGGAGCAGTCCCACTGTTTTGCAAGAGGGTGAAAGAGCAAAAGAAGAGCAAATCAGAATTAAACCAAATTGCCATGTCCCTCTTCAGTCACATCTTCTGATGGAGTCACAGCTGAGGCTAAATGAACTCCCTAGGATTTCATCCTACAACATCAAGCTGTGGATGCACATGCAAAAATATTGACTGTTTCTAAGATGATTTTATCATGGGAATCACTTCGACAGCAAATCTTCAGAGCATTGCCCAGGCAAAAATTGCCAGATATTAAAAATAGAATTACACTAAGCAATGCCTTTTTGCTTAGTCATCTTTCCTTTTCTGTGGTATTTTATTATTGCTATTCCAATGTGCTGGTTATTGAGTATATGATTATTCTTTCAAATGAGTTTGGACAGCGTCTATAGCTTTGTAGCAATTAAGAGGCCACAGACTTTAGCAGCTCAGGAGAAATGGAGTAGGTTTTAATAGCTTTATTTATCTTTAGCTTCTGCATAGCTGTTTGGACTTCCTCAATGGTGGGCAGTTTTGTATCAATAAAAGGATGCTGGAACTTATTTCTTGTAAATGCAAGTAGGTCATTATCAATGGCGTGGGGAGCCTTGCACGGCGCTTGAGAGAGACGCTTTCTCTCTCAGCTCTGTCATCAATTACAAGACTGCCAATGAATCTTGGAAAATGTGAACAAAAGTATTTTATGACCTGCCTCAATAAAAGTCTGGTAGGCTGCAATGCTTCCTCGCTGCTTCTAATTGTCTTCCTCACAGAGTCTGCTGCCAGCTTTTAATGTCCAACACCTACATTTACCTGAGGGCAATGGAATGAAATCTTGCCAGGTAAGTCAGGTAGCTGGTACAGCTAAATTAGTTCTTCTTGCTTTATCAGTCATTAATGGATATTCTACACATAACCTGAGTTACACGTGAAGAGCCCTTTGTGTGGGCTAATTACAGGTGCAGGTTTGGGAAGGAAGGAAGGGTGAGTACTGGTCTCAGCATCCCAGCTGGTCTTGCTCTTTTAAATGCTAAGAAATCAGCTCCTTGGCACAATCATGGAGTCTATCATCTTCATGATTTTGTGTCTGCATCTGGTATCTGTACTTGAAAGACTGGTTGCAATCTGATGAGCAACCAGAAAACAAAGCCTTTTTTTATTTTGAGGAACTTATGCTATTGACCAAAGCCCAAACATTGTGATTAATTTGTCACTAAATGCTAAAATTGTATAGGAAGAATGGGAATTGGCAATGTCCATTAGGGGACAGTTGTACCCAGCACTGTTTCGTTAGCTCCTTTCCTTGTCACGTGATTAAAAATCTTATTTTCCTGGTCACCTATGATTTATGATGTTCTCAGCACTGTACATGAGTTCGCTTTCTGAGTTCTTGCTCAATGTTTAGTTATGGCAGCTCCTACTGGAGCTATCAAGCAGCTTTACTACAGCTCCAGCGGATGTGATCCTGTGCAGCCCACTTCGGGTGACCCTGCTCTAGCAGGGTGGTTGGACGAGACAATCTTCAGAGGACCCTTCCAACCCCTACCAGCCTGTGAATCTGTGAATGGCCCACAGAAATCAAAGCTATGCTGAGCAGCATTTGAGAAAGAAACTTAAACACCACGGGAAAATTTTCTTGCACAACTTTTACTGTATTATAATGAATGAGTCTGAGAAACTTGAGCATCCTCATGTGTTTTCTGACTCAAGTCAACAAGCCAAAGTGATCAGATGATCAGAATAGGATTGAATAACGGTGCACAATGAGGGAACATTTACAGTCCTGCCAACAGACTCTTTGCCCGAGTCCTGACAAGTCTCAACCCGTGGCTTTCCTAGCATGAAATGAGGATACTGCTGCCTTGTGCTTCTAATGCAAGAGACTTCTTCCTTAATGGCATCCTGAGGACTAAAGCTCATGACAAAACAAAACCCTCCAGTGCTTGTGGTTCAACTGACTCTAGTAAATCTGTGCACTAATGACAAATAGTTGAGTCACTACAGGTGCAAATGATGTTTAGGGATCTGTTCAAAGTCTCGTTTTCCTTTGCTTAGTTGCCATTTTTCAATTATCCTTTCTCGTTTTTTTAAAAGATTGAATTCTCACTGCTCTCAAATTCTTACTGGCGAGATGCCCTTATCTCAGTGCAAAAGCAAGGCCATTTCATATGCTGGACATGTACACACACACATAAGTATTTATAAATGAATAATATATATATGTTTATAGACATTTTGGGGAATATAAATTCAACATTTTAAGGAAAAAAGAAGTCTTTTGCTAGGCATTTTGTTTAGCACATTCCTGTGTTGCAAGGACAGAGATGGGGAGCTAAAGTTCAGTGTGAAGTTGTCAGGCCCGTCTGGCAAGACGCAAACCCAAATTTCTCACCTGATTGCTCTTCATTGCCTACAGGGTAAATGTTCCAAATGATGCACAGGAGGTGTGTGAACGCAACCTATTAATAAATAATTGGTTTCATACCCATGCCTCCTGCACACTTTTTTGAAAATTCCCTTCTCTTCCTTGCCTCCAAGTGCCATTCAGGGGAGTCTGTAGAAAAAAAAAGACTGAAGAGTAAATGCAGGGTAGAAAGTAGTGCTTAAGGGAAGAGCTCTCAGCTGTATTCCCCTCCATCTGAGGCTATGAAGTGGATTGGGTATTTTCTCACATTGAAGGACAATTTTGTTGAATGCATATTCCACATCACGTCGCATTTTTCTTATCATTGCACAGTAATAATCCCTAGAAAGAGGAATATGGCCCTCAGGCCTCATAATATCATCCTTTATTAGAAATAAGAACAAAGGATGCAATTAAAATACAAATATTTCACATCCCAGAGGTCTAGATGCTGCTTGGCAGTTCCCTGGTGGTTCCCCCTTTGAAGAAACATCATGGATGCGGATGCTCGGGAGGGGTAGCACCGCTGTAATGGGAATGGGAATGTGGCTAAAGAGGCACAGATACGCTGCTGGGGAAAAAAGGAAGAAACCTTTTAAGGAGATTTTCTCTAGACAGTTAGGAAATCTCCTGAAGGCAGAACCTGAAGACCAAGTGTTGGGATCTTTTAGGTTTTGCATTGATCTGGGCAGACGGAGAAAGACAGACTTGCTTGCAGGTCACAGCCTTTGCATGCGTCTCTCTTCTCTTTGGGCTGTAACCTTGCTGGAGCAGGGGCTCTGTGCAGCCCCTGAATGGACACACTCCTGGATGGTGATTTCAGAGTACTGACTAATTCCCCTTTGATTTGAAAACCTCTTCTGGTATAACAACAATATAAACATCTTCTATTAGTTTTGCCTTTTAAAAAGTTCATAAGAAAAAAAACCCAAAACCCATCCAAACCATCTGGGTTGTGCTTGGCCAAAAGTAATCAGACAAAGAGCCAATTGATTTCTGGTGTTTGCAACACCAAGAGATCACTAATACCATCTTCTCGAACAATATTGATAAATCACATTACCTGGTAATGTTGCATGTATAGTTTTATTACAAGTTCATGCAGATCAGCTGCCTCCTGTCCCTCAGAAGTTGGTATGGACTTTCAGGAGAACAGCGCTTTTCTACTCCGGATCTCTTCAAACTGCTGGTTAAAAAAGCTCCAGTGCCCAAAGAAATCAGGTGCATTTCTGGAGGTTGCTATCCCAACAGATCCCCAAACACATCTTCTGTCCAAGTCAGTTCACACTGAAGGAAAACTCAACCTGGACACCTCTTCTGCTGCAATAACTAGACACACCGATTTTGCCTGGTGTACGTGACAAACTTCAACGGAGCTATGCTCAAGAGGGAAAAAGGGTCCTATATTTTGTGAGGACTTCCTCTGAGGAAAGAAAGGGAAGCTCTGCAAAGCTTGATGCTGGCACCGCATCCTGCCCCAGAATCTCCCTGTGTGTTTGTGCACCACTGCAAACCCAGGGTTGCTCCTGCCTGTGGCTTCACATTCCCATAAAATTCAAGATTTATCATCCCTTGACAATCGATTGGCCATTCATGGATCAATACTTACCACTTGGGTCAATTAATCTTGATACTCACTTTAAGAGTAGTCAGTATCTACTTATTGATTTTAAGAATAATGAAAAGTAAGTACATGGGACCCAATCCCCGGGCTCCTGATGGTGGCAAACCTCCCACCACAGTCAGGCTTTGCCAGGCATTGGAGCAGACACCCCAAAGGTTACAATTCCCATTTTGTCTTTTAAATTCTTGACCATCTCTTTGTCCCTTCCTGAAGATGTCATGTCACTCACAGATATGAGGTGCTTGTGCGACATTTCCAAAGCGTGCGATGAAGAGTTGAACATCGCTGATCTGAGACAGCCTCTTTGGTGCTCATACGAGTTTTCTTTGACAGCTAGCAGACACTTGTTACAGGAGGTATTCTTGCCATGAAAGATTAAAGAATGTCTTTGCAGACTAGGTTTTGATGCTTTATTGTTCAGATCTCCCACCATGCTAGTGTGCACTGGCAGCCCAGAAAGCCACCCGTGTCCTGGGCTGCATCAAACCCAATGTGGCCAGCAGGGCGAGGGAGGGGATTCTGCCCCTCTGCCCCGCTCTGCTGAGACCCCCCTGCAGTGCTGCATCCAGCTCAGGGGTCCCCAGGACAGGGAAGACATGGAGCTGCTGGAGCGAGTCCAGAGGAGGCCACAAAGTTGATCCGAGGGCTGGAGCCCCTCTGATCCGAGGACAGGCTGAGGGAATTGGAGTTGTTCAGCCTGGAGAAGAGAAGGCTCCAAGGAGACCTGATTGCAGTCTCCCAGTGCCTGCAGGGGCTCCAGAAAAGCTGGAGAGGGACTGGTTGCAGGGCAGGGAGGGACAGGCCAAGGGGAAGGGCCTGAAGCTGCAGGAGGGGAGCTGGAGCTGAGCTGGGAGGCAGCAATCCTTCCCTGGGAGGGTGGTGAGGCCCTGGCACAGGGTGCCCTGAGAAGCTGTGGCTGCCCCTGGCTCCCTGGCAGTGTCCAAGGCCAGGTTGGATGGGGCTTTGGGCACCCTGGGCTGGGGGGGGCTGTCCCTGCCCATGGCAGGGGGTTGGAACTATATGTTCTTTGAGGTCCCTTCCAAGCCAAACCATTCTATGATTTCTGTGTGGCATGTTCAAAGAGGCACTGTGAACTCATAGGTGGTACTTAATCAAGAAAATGAAATCAAACAATGCATAAATATAAAAAGTTTCAACTGTTTTTAGGCAATTCTTGATCACCTATGAAAATTTTGCATGAAAAAACTCAAAGAAACACAAATTTTGGCCCTGTATTATTAATTGATGTGTTTGCTATGGAGTAGTCCATACGATTTTACACATGAAATGTAAGATTATATTTCTTTGACTTGAAAATAAAATGATGATGTATTCGTTAATTCTTCCATGAGTACTAATTTATATCCTGGAAAGTGTTCATGAAATGTGTAGCAATTTGTATTCTTTGTGGTATTATTTCTGTATCTTCAGAATGCTTTGAGGATAACAAATGAGCTGCCAGTTTAGAGTGACAATATGTTCATAAGATGGAAACGGGCTATCTAATATTTACAAAAAATAAAATAAAAGATTACTCCCTGAGGTAATTTTTAATTTTGGAGTTTTGTTCAAAATAGTACAGCAGACCACACCATCACTGTAACCAAAATGCATCTCTCCTCAATTAGTTGTGAAAATTAGGTTTTTGTTCTGCTTGAAAAACTTTCTCCCTTCCCTATTCCTTCCCTTCCCTTCCCTTCCCTNTTCCCCCACTTCCCCCTCCTTTCCTCTTCCCTTCCCTTCCCTTCCCTTTTCCTTCCTTCCTTCCCAGTATATTGGCTGCCTCTCTCCCAAAAAAAAGAACAGATTACCGAGGAAAAGAATATAATCATATCCACATAAAGAAAATTCCTTCCAAAGGGGGTAACAATCAATGACAAAAAATGAGACATGAGTGCACAGACCAGCAGAAGAGGAAGCCCAGCACAGCCCGGCAATCGTTTGTTTAGTGTAAGGGATTAATTATTCAACACTTGCAGTCGTGATGAAAGTGTGCACACCAGACTAAAGCTGGCACAAAGGTTAATTGGCATCGAAGGGCACTATCCAGTTATCTGATACTATTAAACATCATCATTACTATTTTGGTACATTTTTGGACTTTACGAAGAACCCACAAAAGAACCTGGTCACACATGAAGATGTGGAAACCTGATTTCCTTGCACGAGGAGTTTGGGAAATTGGTACCAGCATCAGTTTACCTGTCGAGAAGAGAAAGAGGAAGCTTTGTGTGCTTGCTGCAATTGAAAAATGGATTCCCCATTGCTGCTGGTTTAAGCCTTATGGGTGCTATTTAAACCTGGCATGTCATAAATCCAGTATCTACCATAGTGTTTGTTCTCCATCCCGTTTTATTTGTGAGTGTGTGCAGAGAATTGCAGTGGTGCAAACAAAGACGTGTCACTGCAGCCAAAACCAAGCAAGCCTCAAACTTCGCAAGGAGTCTTCTTCACTAGAAATGTTTGTTTTGAAGGCTGGTTCACCCAAATCCTTTTGGACATTTATTTCTGGGTACCCTGTGCCACACGAGCTGCTCTAAAACTCTCAAGTTCCAGACACACCAGGAAAGCAAAGACTAGGAAAGGAAGTAAAGATGCAGATTGGAGGCAGGCTAGGACTGGACCTGTGTCTCTTACTTGAGGTGGGCTTTATTTAGTTGGCCATACAGCCTCCCATACGTGAACCTACAGACTTACACACTCATACCCATAATGTGTCCATCCAACACATGGACTCTTTTGTTTCTGTTTCTCACATACACATTGTAGGTTTGCCTATCTCATTCTCTACCTCTTACATGCAGACCCAATACATATCTGCTTTAGTCAAGTTTAAGAGAACAGCCTTCCCTGGAACAGGTTGCCCAGGGAAGCTGTGAAGGCTACATACCTGGAAGTGTTCAAGGTCAGGGTGGATGGGGTTTTGGCCACCCTGGGCTAGTGGAGGGTGTCCCTGCCCATGGCAGGGGAGTTAGAACTACAAGATCTTTGAGGTCCCTTCCAAACCTAAACATCCTGTGATTTCTAAGAGACATACAATATTTCTACGGCAATATAGTACCATGTGATACATCTCAGAGGAGAAGGGATGAAATTTGGGTTTGGATGTGCTGGTGACAGGTCAGACTACCTTATGAATCCTCTCAGAGCTTCTAAAGACTGCCAAAACCACACTGGCTGGCAAAATATGGATTGTGTAAAAAACCCTGCACAGGTAATCACAGACTTCAGGGTTGACCTGGTGAACTATCAGTAATTATCAGAGCAGGAGGGCAAGCCAGCACATCCTGCTGTGCTTGGAAATGACCCTGGCTTCACATTTCTGGTGTCTGGTAGGAGGTTTTTGTTCTAGTTCGGAAGCCCTTCCTGACCTGTGATGTCCCAGAGTGGCCTCTCCTTTCTCCAATCCCTGCTTTAGGAACTGGGGTATTACCCCCTTCGGCTGTTGTCTTCCACGTGCAGGGGAATATCTGCAAAGCCCCAGTAGAGAAGGTGGTGAAGGTCCCAAGCTGGACTGCAAATCATGTGCAAACATCTGACTGTGCCACAGCCACCACTGTCGTAACATCTGAGTGTGTGTATGGTAAACTTTTGGCAACCCAAGAATGGCCAATGGGCTTGGAGACTTAAGCTCTTTTCAGGACTAGGAACTGGAGTTATTCGGAGTGTCTTATGATAAAGAAACCTTTGGAAAAGGAAACTAGCACACATAGACTAACCATGGCTTCCTGGAATAACAGACAAGCAGAAGAGTTTGGGAGCTGTGCATAAGAAGACGGATGCAGCAAGCTGGAGGAGGGACATAGGTAATTTCTTTGGGGCACAGAGTGAGTCCTCATGTTGTAAGGAAGATTAAAAATAATTGCTGGAGAGACCAGAACAGTAAATTGCAAAAGCAGTAACTTAGACTTGGACAACAGCTCTGAGATGGGAACACTATCCAAGAGCTGCTAATGACACAAAAGAGAGAAGAAGCCATCTCACTGTCTCATCACCTGGTAAGATCTGACAGCAGCATTGCCCTGCTTGAGTGAGTGCAAGGAGATGCCCAGTGTCCACCCATAACCCTTCCCACAAGGTTTATAAATCAGGAGCTGGCTCCTGGCTGACACCTGACATTCAAGGTCTCAACCTGAGAGCATTTGCTGACTTTATTTTCCTCCCCACGTAGGCAGGCTCCTCTTTCCCCTGTGAGAGCATGGTGACATGAGCTAGGGTGTTCAGGAATTTAGAGGGATGCTGTTTGCTGTTTTCTAAGTTCTGGTGATGCAGAAATGATCACGTCCTTTGTCAGGGAAATGGGGAAGTAAAAGTGAGTGTCAAGCAAGAAGAAGAAATTATATTTAATGAAATTGGATTCAGAAATGGTTTTGTTCCAGCTACTTTAAAACACCACTGGCATCATAACTGAACTGTCAAAAAGATAATATTTTCTTCTTCTCTGGTTGCTTTTCTCCACCCTTTCCTGGCTTTTTTCTCAAGCACATTTTGGCAAGTGATAAATCATGCAGTGGAAGAGTGCATGTCTCTTCTATTTGTCTTTAACATTGACCTCAGTCCTGGGGACCCTGAAAAAACAAAACCTTTCTTTGTCCAGACTGTCTTCTGGGTTACCTTGGCACACCCGCGCAGGGAGATGAGGGACACATTGTGCATGAACTCATAGGTCACAGATTCACAGATTGGTAGTGGTTGGAAGGGATCTCTGGAGATCATCTAGTCCAGCCCCCTGCTAGAGCAGGGTCACCCAGAGCAGGGTGCACAGCATCACGTCCAGGCGTGTT
This sequence comes from Psophia crepitans, assembly GCA_013399095.1. Classification (NCBI taxonomy): domain Eukaryota; kingdom Metazoa; phylum Chordata; class Aves; order Gruiformes; family Psophiidae; genus Psophia; species Psophia crepitans. The sequence continues at coordinate 104,128 of VWZZ01004360.1, read as the reverse complement.
TAGGATCTCTCCAGAGAAGGAGACCCCACACCCTCTCTGGGCAGCCTGTCCCAGGGCTCCATCACCTGCAGAGGGAAGTTTTTCCTCATGTTCAAATGGAATTTCCTGTGTTCCAGTTTGTGCCCTTTACCCATTGTCCTGCCCCTGGGCACCACTGAGAAGAGTCTGGCCCCTTCCTCTGGACACCCACCTTTTAGATACTGATAAGCTTTGATCAGATCCCCTCTCAGTCTTCACTTCTGCAGGCTGAACAGCCCCAGCTCTCTCAGCCTTTCATCATCTGAGAGATGCTCCAGCCCTCTCATCGTCTTGGTAGCCCTCTGCTGGACTTTCTCCAGTAGTTCTCAGTCTGTCTTGAATTGAGGAGGCCAGAACTGGACACAGAACTCCAGATGTGGCCTCACCAGGCAGAGCAGAGAAGGAGGAGAACCTCCCTTGGCTTCCTGGCCATGCTCTTCTCCATGCACCCTGGGACACCATTGGCCTTTCTATCCATGAAGGCACACTGCTGGCACAACTGGAGAGCTTGTTGTCCACCAAGACTCTCAGGTCCTTCTCTGCAGAGCTGCTTCCCAGCAGGTCATCCCCTCACCTGTCCTGGGGCCTGGGGTTGTTCTTCCCTGGGCGCAGGACCCCACACTTGCCCTTACTGAACTTAATTTGCTGCCTTTCTGACCAACTCTCCAGCCTGTCCAGATCTTGCTGAAAGGCACCATAGCCTTCCACTGTATCAGCCACTCCTCCCAGCTTGGTGTCATCAGCAAATTTGCTGAGGGAACACTCTGTACCCTCATCCAGGTCATTGAACAATATATTGAATAAGAACAGACCAAGCACTCACCCTTGGGGCACACCACTCCAATACAGGCCTCCAAGTGGACCCTGCACCGCTGATCGCAACCCTCAACTTGGAAACCATATAGACATCTTAAATTCAAATAGTGGGACTGAATTATACCTCCCAACAGAGATCTCAGCTTAAGTTCAAAGGGACAAAGTTGGGCAGCTAATGTTTTTGGTGATGAGCATCAAATTTTATCACAATTTAAGAGAAAAGCAGCAACAGCAGTACTTTCAAACGTACTTCCTGCACCCACTCGGCACATCTCCTGAGTTAATAAAACAAACAGACTATCCTAAAGAAAACAGAACACCTCAGGGTAAAAAAGCAGGTTGTTTTCAGCATCTTCGGCTGATAAACTCAGGGTAGCATGCACAAACTCTAAAAGACTTTGCAAAACAAATAGCCATTGATTCTATGTGCTCATCTCCAACCACTGATGAAACACTGGGCCACCTCCTGCGGTGAGTGTCACATCAACATCCCATTTCCCACATATGTTTTGTGTGTCAGACAACTGGGCCAGATCCTGAGCTGTTTAGATGTTTGCAGCTCCCATGACCATCGTGGGATGCAGATCCTCTGTTGGGCCCAGGATGAAGCTTTCCTGGTGTCATGTTGTGAATCCCTTGGTGAAGCCGTCAGGGATGAATCCACTTCTCTAGCGCTCATGAACAAAAACCTATTTAGCAGCACTGTCGTCGAGGAAGAAATTGAAAAATCTTTCGTTGAACAAAGTACCTTTCACTTAAAAAATCCAGGCAAGATAAAATGACATGTGTGCTAATGATGTATTTTATGAACCACCATCTGTCTCGGGAAAGGTCAGAGAAAAATGGCAACCGCTGCTCAGGTGATTGGTGGTGGAGGGGGGAAAATGGCCTCATCTGAACGTGACAAGAAGCTTCAGTGACATCATATAAATGCCATAATTGGGAAGTGGTAAATTGAACAGGGCTGCCTTCGGAATTTGATGTGTCAATAAACAAGTTCAAGGTGACACGTTGGATCAATACGGCACGACAAGAATCATCCGACAAATTTACTGCAAAGTAATTGGGTGCAAAATGACTCAACTCAACCTTCACACTGCAGAAAATCAAACAAACAGGCAACCTACAGGCAACAGTTTGTATATGTCAGATGCTGCTTAAGGTAGCTTGCGCAGTACTAATAGAGTTGTTTTAAAGGGAGACGGGGGGAAAAAAGAAGTGAGGTTCCTGTTATTATGAGTGTGACCTGAGGCATTGCTATAACCCTCTATGCACCTTGAGGGTGTATAAATAGAAAAACAAAACACACAATTGCTAGCAGTAGTCTTAAATATTAATATTTTTCTTCTGTCTGTGTTGAGATGACAAATAAAATAAACTGGGAATACCTTTTTTTCTTTCAGCACAAAGGTGAGGTTTTTCATATAACAGGTTTCTAACCTCTCGTTCCCCTTATTTTTTGATAAAAGAAGGTGTAATAAGTTACGTCTATTAAAAAAATGTATTTTCCCACACTACGCAGGTCTATCAAATGCAAATCACTGGCTACCATTAGAATTAACCATCCCCACTTACTGCTAAACCTGGAAAGAGTCACTCAGAGAAGTCTCTTCACCGTATCCATTTGTTGACAACAAATTTGATGCTTGATTTGTCCCCACTTGACAACCTTTAATCTTGAGTTTCTCCGAGGGGAAAGTCAAGAGCTTATTTTTCCGAGAAATTTGGGCTCTCGCCAAGGCTAAAAGAGAAGCCAGTACACTGACTGCACATTTTGGAAATGTCACAAAGATTGATTGTGTTTTAATTGTACATTCTTTCTGGAGTGAGAAAAGAAAGAGGAGATGAGTGGAAAGCCACAGCCAAGGAGGAAGATGCCATTCACATTTGCATCCCCTCCCAGCTGGGCTGAACTTTAGTGGATACCAATTTTTTGCTGGTGGTGGCTTTGTTGGTCCCTGGAAATGACGGGAAAGTCTCACTCCTGCCCCATTCCTGATGCTGCTGGAGCACAAGGAGTCGGACCGCGGACCCTGGGACCCAGCAATGGTACACCAGCATTGCTGCCTCCGGCATCCACATAACTTACGGTAATCCGAAAATGCAGGGAAGCAGACAAACTCAGCAGCTGAGCTTTATTGATGGACTGACGCCACTGGATAAAGCAGTGTGCCGTATTGGTAAGCTTTGGGCACACTGAGAATTTAATGGATGTCAAGATTTGGACAGGGGAAAAATAGGAAGATCGAGAGAGAAGATTTGTGCCAGGAATCGGATTAGTGTGAAGAATTATGAGTGTAGTAGTTACGTTAAAAAAACCCCACCTGTATATACATTATATAGAGATCTGCCCTTTGCTGCCATGTTGGGGCTCTTGTGCTCCCTCCGGCAGGGACATCTCTGGGAGTGCTGCCCAGGGCCAGGGGATGCGAAACCTCCTCAAACCCAGCAGACCCTTGAAACTGGTAATAGCTGCCAAGACATCTGAATCATGTCCCATGCAAAAGGTGAAATCTGAATGAACACATCCCCAGCACTCCATCCTTTTTTTGGGGAAAAAAAAAAAAGAAGTCCAAATCTGGTAAATGACCTATTGCTGAGATGTGAAGCCAAATGTGTAACGTCAGAAGGGCCAGCCCTCCCACTTTGCCTGCTGACCGTCTCAAGTTTATCCCACTATGTAATACAGAGGGAAAAAATACCCCTTTTTTACCCAACTGTGGCCTGGGACACCCTCAGAGCCCAGTACACTGAAGATACCGGGTCTGCAAGCAGATAGCTGCCCCCAGACTTACGGTCAAGGCTATTCACTTCTTAGAGGATTTCTTTGTCTTTCAAGAATGACTTAAAAACTCAGCCGGAAAGTGGGAACCATCTTATCATGTAAGATTAGGCAGATCATTCTGTAAATCTAGCATTTCTAGTGGGATATTTTTCTCCCCTCGCTCTGGCTGAATCACAGAGAAGAGGAGTCACAGTGAAATATTATCACTGGACAGCCTTGGCTGGAGGAAGAGATGTGACACAAACCAGCTGCTGGGGGGGGTAAAATGAGTTCAAAAGTTTCAAAATAGACATTGTGCCTCTTTTTCAAAAAGTGTCTTGAGGTGGATTTTCTATTTGAGTTTTTTTTTTTTTTTTTTCCTGGTTGAACACATTTTATCTTGGTTTTTCATATGAGGCGTTTGCATCAAAGCCAGCTCTGGCAGTGGAGGAAATCCCAAGGGATGGTTTGAAACCTGGGACTGTAAAAATGGAAGGATTTTTTTATTTCCTGTTTTTTTGGGAATCTTTCGATTATGAAGCTGTTACTAACATAACTCCGCAGAAAAAGTTCCTCTTGATAAGGTTGAAAAAACCATGTTGCTCTGTTGCAACACATCTCCACCACATAAGACAACATGCTCTTTCCAAAGCACGAAGCAAAGAAATAAGCTTCACCGGCGTTGTGAGACATTTTAGATTTTTACAGCTTTATCTGTACCTATATCTGCCTCTGTATCCTTCTCACCATGCACACCTGAAAAAGCACCTGAGAGAGGAGTCTGGGATGTTCATTTCCCATTAATTAAAGCGGGAATCAGATATCCAGTCTCTCAGGTTGCTGTGCAAACCACACCGCGAGGGAGTCACGCTTTGCAGGGCTCGGACGGGGAGCTGAGGGACCAGGGGCACCCATGTCCATCGAGCACACACAGAGGCCTACAGCGTGTTACCGCCTGAAGCACAGTGGGAATCCCCAAACCATCAGTTCTTTGCGTTAGTTTTGCTGAATCTCTGACCCCCAAAGTGAAATCGACTAATTTTCTGCCTTTGATTGCTATTGATTTCCAGTGTTGCCCTAATTTATTCGTTATCGTCTTTGTTTACTTGTAGTGATTATTCTGTTGCTAATTGGTATTTCTGTTGTGTTCCTTAAAAGCCTGATTGAAAACTGATCTGAATCAAAGGTAAAACCATCACTCATTTAAGTGCATTTTCAGGTTATAATTGTTATTTTCCCCCTCTTTTAGTACACCAAAAGAGGGAAAAACATGTAAAATATTCTTTTAAGCTGTGTAGCTCTTTCTGGAAATATTCAGTACGTACAGTACCTTCCTTACCTCCTAAATGCTTTGATTGTCTTTGGGTTATCAATCACAGCAGTTATTTTCTGTTCTGACTTAAGAGGATTATTGGGACTGGATTTTGTACTTTGTCAGTATTACAGTGACACCTCCACACTCGGGGCTGGGTTGCAGCCTGGCAGTGAGCCTGCCTGTCTTCCCTCTCACCAAAATCATCTCAAAGTGCCACCGAGCTTGCAAAATTGGTGCTGGTGAGACCATTCAGGAAACCTGTCCACCCCAACCAGAAAATTCAAATTAAAGTCCCTGGGAGGTAGGGAAAGGGTGAGAGGGATGGATTCGAACCTGAGGAACAAGTGATAATGCGTGGTTTTTCTTTTTAAGATGTTGGCAGAAACCAGATGCCTACAGCACAGCAGCTTCGATATCACCTTAAGTCATGTGGGTAGAATGAAAGCAAAAAGGTATTTCATTCTATATCGAACCAAGGAGTGAATTTGATCCCATTACTACTCTATAAAGGAGCTCTTGGGTAGTTTTTGAAAAAAAAACCACCAAACATATTATTGTAAAGATTTCTCCGCTACGTAGGTAAGCCCACATTTCCCTTCCAGTTGTCTCTCATCTTGTTTACCCGATGGATCTCTGCAGCTTTTTGACCGAGCCTTGTTTGAGCCAGAGGCATCAAAGCACTCTTTGGCCATTTGGTTTGGCCTCAGGTTGTTACCCTTTAAGTAAGCTGGAGCAGAAGATGCATAGATATGGCTGTCTGAGGCCCTGGGACTACCTCTGTGGGGCACCTTGCAGCCTTCTAAATGCTCCCTTTCTCCTTCCAAGCACAGCAGAGCCGGGTGGCTTCCGAGACCCTTTAAAGCTCCAAGTGCATCAGGTGCTTTCACCAAGAGCTGATGGTGCCAGGCATGTCTGCAGGTCCAGTCCATCAGCCCAGGAGCTCCATTTACCTGGAACAAATATTGCAGCTTTTGCCATTTAAAAACATCCTGCCACGGCCGGGACTGCCGTGTTAATTGAGCTGCAATTTCCAGGCCCTGAAAGGCAGCAGGATATGGATACATTTTGTTTAGGGTTGCTATTAGTTTTTCTGGGTTGCAGAGAAGCCTTGCATGGAAATTGAGCCCATTATGTATTTGGGTCTTGCTTAACGAGATGCAGTGCAAAAGGCAGTCCATTACTTTGGAACTAGAGGCTTTGCCTCCTTTCCAAGATTGATTTTTATTTCACAAATTATTACTGCATGGATTAATGATCTCTCTGCATGCAAACGCTCTCGGCTGCTACCCAGGTGCATTAACCTTTCATGGAACAAAGAATTCCTCCTCCTCGATGTTGCTTTGACCAAAGCATTTCTCTTCTAGATGCTGAATATTAAATACACAGGCATCACTACCTTGCTGTTACCAACAGAAGAGGAGCTGGATTCAGAAATCGTACTCCTGTGTGTGAACGTGTGTCCTCCTCCAAGTGTTTTCTTCTTTACTGGACCACCCTAGAAGCCTAATGCTCAAAGTTAAAATTGTAGCCCCTAATTAATAAAATAATACTTGTCACTTACAAATAATTTTTGATGCATGAGTGCAGCAAGTGGGCATCCCAAAAAAGACAGAGTCTACTGTTACCAGTTTATAGGCAAGGAAAATGGGACTTAGAGGTGGAACAAAATGTGGCCGTGAAGGACCCAAAGTGAAGACTCCAGGCTGTTGAAGCTCATCTCCGTTCTTGCAAGATAAGCAACACGGTTTTGTTAACACAAACTGCTCCGCTAAATCCCAGTATCCTAAGGCCTGCCCAAGGATGTACCCAACAATAAACTCATAATAAAGGGGTCAGTCTTGCAACAGCTTCTGTAATGAGAGCGTTCACAGGTACCAAGAGTATATTTAAGTTGTTGCAGGACTGGGACCTCTTTTACAATTTAGGTTGACCGATATCCTTAATCCAGTCCCCTCCTGGTCACTCTTTCCTGGCAACATGCTCATTTAGATGTGAAAAGTCTGCTCGGCTGCCAGACTGCTGCCTACACTCAGTAAATAGCAAGAAATGTAGGCAGCTTTGCTGTATTTGTGAAACTTTCCCCACAGCTCTAATTATGCCTGGGTAGTACTAACATTTAGTCAGCTCAAATTATTAAACTCTTGCAGCCCCCGCAGGTAAAAATCTGTTTAATTAATGACTGATTAGTTAAATCATTATGTGTCCTGATATGAATCACAATAATTTTTATAGTCCATATTATCATTGTAAAGGCATGTTAATTTATCGAAGGACTCTTTTTCATAAAAGGACGGAAATAGGTGTACCTTACAGCTTAGGAGAGACTGTCTCCTTTATAAGGACAAAACATATCAGCATGTATCTAATGCAGAAAGATATTCCCTAGACAGTCCCAAATGGTCTTTAATTCATCTGGAAGCTGGAGATGCTCAGACCCCACAGAAGGAGTCCTTCAGATTTGAACATTTATGCATTTAAACTTGCATTTTTAGTTACTTTACATATTTTGGGGCAAATGCTGGCACACTTGCACCATCTTCGGTAGACAGTATCAGTGGTGCCACCAAGTGTAGAGCCCACGTCCCCTTTAGACCACTGCCTTTCTGCCTGTCGGTATCTGCTGCCAACCAGAACCATCCCTCTACAAAATCCCATTGACAGCTGCAGTGACTTTCATTGTTGGTTTGGATTAAAATGAAGCATCACCAGTTGGATGGATTCAACCAGGTAGCGTTTAGCTCTGGCCAAAAGAGTAAATATTTTGGAGCCATGCTGGCTTTTGTGATGAAGCTGGCACCACTCTGTTAGTCCATGGCACCATGATATCTGGCAGGACATTCTCCTTTCTAGCACATAGAATCATTAAGGTTGGAAGAGACCTCAGGGATCATCTAGTCCAACTATTCCCCCCCACCAATTACCCACTAAACCATGTCCCTAAGTACCACATCCAACCTTTCCTTAAACGCCCCCAGGGACGGGGACTCCCCCCCCTCCCTGGGCAACCCGTTCCAATGCCCGACCACCCTTTCTGAGAAGAAATTTCTCCTCATCTCCAACATGAACCTCCCCTTACACAACTTGCAGCCGTTCCCCCTTGTCCTGTCACTAGTTATCTGTGAGAAGAGGTCGACCCCCAGCTCGCCACAACTCCCTTTCAGGTAGTTGTAGAGGGCAATAAGGTCTGCCCTGAGCCTCCTCTTCTCCAGGCTAAACGATCCCAGTTCCTTCAGCCGCTCCTCACAAGACCTGTGCTCCAGCCCCTTCACATGACCCTGCCTGCCAAATGCTTGGCTAATGTGACCTTTGGCTGTGGTCCCAAAGCTGAAATTTGCTCCTGGGCCAAATGCTAGTGGTTACAGCTGTGCCAGAAGAATTAATAGAGAAACCCCCAAACCCTTTTTTCTCAAGCATCTACACGACACATAGCTGCTACTTCTGACACACCATTGCCCCTGAATCATCTGCAGGTGCTCAGACATCTGAAATCCCTGACTTATTGCTGAAGATAGTATCAGACACCAAAAAGTTCTACATGATGTCTGTGACAATAGTAATTTCTCTAAGAACTACAAATTTGTTTAAAATATTTCTTTCAACTCAGCTTTGCCATCTCACAGCAAAATGGTTAGTGGCAGTATCTGTAACACTTTGCCCTCTGAGCCAAACTTGCTGTGATAAACTCCTTTTCTAGGAAACAAAGATATTTGGCTGTTGGGAAGCAGAAATGTACAAGAAATTGTGCATCAGATTTGAGTTGTGTTCTCCAAACAAGCAAGGCTTTGGCCACAATCTTTTCTAGGAGCTGAGAGAAAAGTCCATTTCCTTTTTGAGTGGAAACAATGGGCACAAACAACAAACTTCCCATCTCCAAAACCCCATGTACCCCACCAAGTCCCTGAAACTACCCCCTGACAGTACTTGTTTTCTGAGGCACAGCCACATTTAGGCTCTTGGAGGCTGTAGCACCCAGATTTGCAAGCTCAGGTGAAATCATGGTAATTCCTAATCTTGTAGAAGTTTGGTTCAGCCTCTCACTTGACCCTTGGTAGATCAGGTTGTCTTCAGCACAGCATGGTGATGACTCTCCAACGTAATGGCCTGAGCAGGACCTTGGGAGGTGGCCTGGAAGCAGGGTGCATACTTGGAATGGAGATAGCTGTAGGGTTGGCTGTAAAGAGAGGTGAATTTGGAGGTGGTCCCTTTTTCCAGTTCTTTGCCCAGCTGAAGGCATCTGTGCTCTCCCAGCAGGAGCATGGAGCTCCCTGGGGAACCAATGGGAACAGTCAGCCCTTGCTGCCATCCAGGGTGACAGGCTTAAGGATATATATAATGTAGGGTCGTCTCACTGCAGAAATCTGGGGACATCATTTGCAAAAAGAAAAGGAGAAGAAACAAAGGTTATTTTGACTAAATACTCAGACAGGAGCGTAATTCACTGCAAACCTTGCTCACTCTCCGCCGGTTTGCCTAAGTACTGCAGTCATGGATTGCAACAAACACACTGCCAAGAGAAGAGACAGCATTTTTTTTTGCAGCTCTCCCCTTTTTCTCTCCCTCTTTCCTATCATATTGAATCATCAGGGTGTGAAATATAATAAAGCGCTGTACCATTCAATCTGTCGGCTGTACCTTACAGGTGTACTCCAGGTAAATATCCCCTTGGCTGGTGAAAAATGAGCTTACCTGAAACAGATGACTTTGATGAACTTCGGTAGCTGGGCCTCTATCACTCTTTTCCAATTGGCTTCCCCAGAAAAGCATGGTTACCCAACACAAATTTGTCTTACTGAAGGAAAGATATTCTCTAATTCACTTTGTCCCCAGCAACTTGCCCTCTCGCTGACGCCTTCACTTCATCTGGTGTTTCATAAACGTATAAATGGCAGGGCTTGTTGTCTCTTCCACTGGGCATCTTTGGGAAACAAATTAATTATTTACCAGCCTATCGCATGCCCCATCGCTTTGATAAAACTGGAATATAAGTAAAAATGGCCATGTATTAAAAGGTGCCGTTTCCTGGATGCAGCAGTGTCAGATACAGTATCACAGCAAAAGGCGCTGCCCCCCTCCCACCCTCCCCAAACGGTCCCTGCTCATTGCCAAGCAAGCAGAAGGGACTAACAGCAGACACAAAGCAGATTCCTATGCAGATGAGATCCCTGTACCTGCAACGGCTTTCACTGCTCACCATTTTAATTTTAGATAAGTGCCGGATGCCTCTTTAGTCTCAAAGACAAGAACATCTAGAAGATTAAGTCCTGCCTGTCTAGTAATAATCCAGGGAAGCCATTCCAGGGGGTTTGGAAGTTTGTTTTCTTCTCTGCTTGTTTTCTTGTTTCTAATTTTATTCATTTGGTTTTTATTCCTTTCCCGGGACCTCTGAAGAGGAGCAGGGAAAGACCAGTAGACATTTTGGAAGTGCCTTGGGTCAGAGAGATGCTGTTGCGTGCAGTGGCCTTGGCTGGATCCTCAATGAAAGGTCACATCTTGCTCCTTCTGCAAGCTCAGCGAGTGCAGGCCAAGGTGCAGAATAAAACACTTCTGCCACTCTTTCCTCCAACAACTGATCTGGATGAAAGCCACACTGTGGTTCCTGGAGTAAGGCTGTGATTTTGTGAATACAGGAGGTGGTTTGCTTTTTTGTCTGATTTTTTTTTTAAAAATCTGTTTGAACAGTTAAAAAAACCTGACACATTACAAGAGGGACTGGCTTGTCGACTGGCAGGGAATGACCCTTCCACTGAAGAACCATTTTGTTCATCATTAATTGTCATTTGCAGTAGTATGTACTGCTTTTTCTCTTTAAATGAGTTACGAAAGTTAGCTACTTCATCCTTAGAGGCCTTGCACAGTGTTATATATAATATTTCCTGTTGTCAACTGGAGAAGGTGAAGGTGATGAAGCGATCTGTCCACAATCATGAAACCAGGAGTTTTTAACCCAGGAGTAACTGGACTGATCCAACACTCACACTGACCCTCTAACTGCCTTTACCTCTATATTCTGTGTTGGTGCTGTCAAGTTTCATCTCCCACAGAATAAATGAACTTTATGGATTTTATTCTTTCATCTCTCTCTCCCACATGGATAAGAGAAGAAACTTGAAGCTGTGAGTACCTGAGTTTGCTTCTTCCTCAAACTGGAACCTTTGGGACACTGGGCTGAATTTTCCCTGGTGATGCAGAGGTGCTGAGAGAACTGGACAGGTTGGGTCAGAAGAGGAGGCAGTTTGGGGTGGGAGGCATTTTTTTCTTTTTTTCTCTATTTTTCCATTTCCTGATTTTGCAAACAACCAATTACTGTTTCACTAAGTAGTCGATAAGGCAGAACAATGAGGATGTCAGTGGAACTCCACATGAGTTTGAACATGAAGGCAGCAGGTTACTTTGGAAGATACAGCAAAGGCAGGATGCCAAAGGATGCCCAGAGGAGAACTTCCTAAAATCGTCAGAGCATAAGCAAGGTTATTATATCTACTTAAAAGTTAAGTGATCTGTAAGGTGGCCAGAGACCATATTTCCCATCCTTTTATAAACTTATGCAGAGCCCCAGTAGACCCAAACCATTAAGCAGTGCTTCCCCAGGACCAGCAAAAACCTTACCAATCATGGAAACCTTTCTTGCTGAACCCAGTGCCATCATGAGCATATCTCAGCATCTTCCTTTGTTTCTTGTTGGTTTTCATTCTGCAAAACAATGGTCAGGGAAAAGAAGCCCTTCACTCACCACAAACTCTATTCAAACTTGAATGATTACAGCAAAACTGTGTTCTGGTTTGTTTTGTTTCCCCCTCCCTCCCCGCTCCCAGCCATCAGGAAATGTATTAATCTGAAACCACAGCCCGACCTAGGATATGTTTTTAAAGTCTTCAGAACAGAACGGTACTCATGATCAGTGGCTCAGCTTTTGTTTCAGGCCAGGTTTTATTTGTGTTTTTCTTGTTCTTCAGCCTTTTTTTCTAAATGGTACCACCAAGTAGTAAAAGCACCATCCATGTTTCAGATGCAAGCAAAATAAACTATAGAAGGAAAGTGGCAGATAAATTTAACAAGCATTAAAGTTATATATAATTTAAATATGTATAAAATTATTCGGTATATCGATTAGAAAATGGGCTGTTGACCATTTAAAGGCAACAATCAATTTCATAGTTCACAGGTCAGGTCAAGTTTCGTTCTAATGATCTAAAAAAGCAAATAGCATTAGGAGATAATGAACTCCATAAGATTACAGATGTGATCTATAGCTCTGTTGTGGCACAAGACCCAGCAAATGAGAGAGGGCATCATCTGAAGTGCCCTGGCCTCCACAGACTAAAACCATATTTTTATATCTTGGCAAGGTGTCAATTTATGATGTAATCAAAGGCAGACGATGGAATTACTTTGCTCCTAAAACACCACATGGTTAGGCTCAATGTCATCAATGAGCAAGAGAGGTAGATCCCCATTAATGTGGTCTACAAAGTTATCTTCCCTATTCTGGTAAGTGAATGTCAAGCATACCCACCCTGTTAATCAAAGGGAGTTGATAGCTCTCTCTGCTCCCACCAAGGGGTTGGGTTACATGAGGAAAATACTGCAGGGCTACCATTGGGTTGTTTTCTGTGGCACGGTTGTACAGAAGAGAAGAGGCTTCCCTAAATGCTAGTGAGGAAAGGAAGAAAAAGAACTATGTGTGTGTAGAGAGAGGATGAATTTGTGTCCATATCCATGTAAATATATGCATGTTTGTGTAGGTGTGTGTATAGGTATGTTTTCACTGAGACATGGAAGAGAAGCATGTTTTCATTGAGACATGGAAGAGAGAGTTAGGTTCTCTTTTATTAAGAGAAGGAAGGGGCAGTGACTTTTGAAGACATCTTGGTATATATTTTGAGGATATTTAGGTATTATTTTGTAAAAATTAATGCAACCTATTTTCTGAAGAGCCATCAGCATTTAGCTTGGTTCTTAAATACTGAAATCTCCAAGCTGTATTTTCTGAACCATATGATCAGTATTTCTGAGACTCTGGTTTTTGCTTTGCCTGAAAACTTGGACTCAATATCAAATCCATCTAGATTTGGGTTTGAGATGGTCTGGATGTAAATCCAGCCATCTGTTTATAATATTTATGCAATGTTCATTTCCCACTTCCATCTCTAGTTTGGATGCAGAAGACATTTCACAGTTTCTGAGTGGGTGTCTGAAACGTGAGGAAAACTGGTAAAAGGACCAGGCAAGATTCCTCTGAGCATCTGTTAGAGGGGAGCAAGGGAGCAAACTCCACCTGTGACAAAAGGGACATTAGAAAGGTTTTCCACCTTTCACCTTTACTCATGAAGGTGCTTGGAACACCCGTGAGCGTCTCGAATGGCAGCCAGCACCTGCATTTCAACAGCTACGTCCCACCCTAAGTGTTTATGCAGATCCTGTTGACCAGGCATACGATTTTTCTGTCTTTGTGCAGCACACCAGCCCACGTCGCTGCCTTGAGCTTCTTTAAACAGCATTCTCTTCCACACTGCTGTGTCTTCTCGGCTGTTTCGGTGTTAATGGGCTTACTTGGATTATTAATTGGGCTCATTAGACTTATTTTCTTCTTTAATATAATGAGTGTGTAAGCACTAAACTAAGAGGCATAAAACTTTGATAAATGAGAAAATTGGATAATTGCACAGCATCAGCGCTGTGCTCGTAGGGGCCTTCTCAAAAAAACGGAAGAGGGAGAAAGACAGATTGAAAGCAGGTAAAACAGACCAAGAAAAGCAAAGTAGACTGACACTTGAGCACCATTGTGTGCTCTTTTTTTATATGAGAATGAGTCAGCTTGGCTGGGTTTCAGGCCCCTAAAGTAACACTCCAAGGCATTTCAACCTGGTGTCTACCTCTCCTCGATGTCAGTGGCAACAACATGTAGAGATTCAGGCTCTAGCTCAGCACGTCACATTAGTATATCTTGAGTAAGCATGGACATACTCATATTGAGTACTCCGCTCCCAAATAGAATAGGGGCAAATTCAGCATGTCTCGTACATCCAAAACCCCCACAGACTCTCAGAGCTTATGGAATCAGGTCCAAGGATTTAAGCTTACAAAATTCAGCAATACAAAGGCAACAGTAATCCCAAAGGCAGAGAGAAAGCAAAGAAACCGAAGGTGGTAAACCTATAAGGAAAGACACTTTCCAGAAGTGATCCTTCTATGAACGATCCTACTAAAAATCTTACATACAAATATGTGCTTTAGCTTATTACAGCACAACAACAAAAACAGTCCCTCGAAGCTGTGCTGTTCATTGCAGTCCTGGATCATTGCTTATCTATTTTAATAGGCAAGAAATATAACAGCTAAATTATAATTATATACTGTACACAGCAGTGTTAACAAAATAACATGATGTTTGGTACATTTCCCATCATCTTCTTAGGAGGTACAGCAAGCTGCAGGTTTGTAACAATCTTCTCTTTCTTCACCTCATTAATCTCCCAAAGCGGAGAGAGAGCAATACAAGCAGAGGGAGCCCAGAAATGTACGTACATTACTGAATTAACCAGGCATGTAATTAGTGCTCAGGTGCTTAGTCAAGGAAGAAACATGCAGAATTATTTAGATTTGGATTTAACACCCCTAAGTTTGAATAGTGGCAGTACGTTGTATGAAGCTTCTAGTCAACCACTCCAGCTGCCTTGGAAATGGGAGACTTGGGCCCCCCGTTTCTGCCAGCAGCATGGTGTTGTTGTCTAAGCTTCGTATTATTTGTGGGAATATATGAAAATGTAAGCATGTGGGATGTCACAGACTGCCCTAGGAGGTCTGCAACGCCAGGAGGACCTCTGTCCACTGAGGAACATGAACAGTGCTGCTCATCCCAATACGGGAGCCTGGCACAATCCACGATGCCTGTAATACCTGTGTCCTTCTTTCCTGACTTGTAATAAGAAATGCAGCATGAGGAAGAGGATGGGGCTTCCTTCTTCATGCTCTTGAGCTGCTGCTTTGCCTGAGTGAATCGCCTCTGTTGTGGTACCTTCTGACTGACACTGACTGAATGTCTCCTGTTTAAAGTGCATTTAGTGTTCATGGGGTCTTGGAGGCAGACGAGTTCTGCCCATCCCACAGGGCACCCACAACATCTCTGAGGTGTCCCCTGGGATGTTGGACGTGTGATCCAGCTTGACCCTGGGCTTGCTCTCCTGTCAAGTGCATTTCGATATCTGCAGCACCCTTAGCTTCTAGCTGACACCTGGTAAACCTTTCTGCTCTCCCAATCCAAACCACACTGAGTAGAGCTGGTCACATCCCAATCAACAAAAGTCATCAAAAGCAGGGAATGATCAGCTTTGCTCCAAAATGCAACTCCAACCCTTTTCAAGCCCAACTTTCACTGTTTCCAAGATAGTCCTTCAACCCAGCCCTCAGTCCCCCTATATCTACGCCATCCCATTGCAGGCACAGGGCTGTGCATGCATTTTCATGCTGGTCTGGATAAGCACAGCGAGAGGCTGGATTGCAAATGGTAGCCTTGAGTTACATTTATCTAAGCACCACCAAGAAGCAGAGATAAGAGAATGAGGCACATTCATGTACATTGGCTCACCCGAGATATTTGCTGCTCATAGCTGAATGAGAGAGAGTGCTCCCTGGAACACCAGAACAATGATAAAATTGTGATGAAAATATTTTCTGTATTGTTTTTCATTGAAATATTGCCCCTTGGCGGGAAGCAGATTGGTAGCATCAGCAAGCAGAAGCAGAAAGTGGGTCTTAACATCCTATAAGCTCATCATGGCAAACTAAGGCCATGATGTGTTCGGCGAATAGCCCTCATGTGCTTAATTTTGAAAGCTCAGAGGAAGATTTGGCTAGAATAGTATAGGAAATGTACATGTGTGAAATGCAGAATTTGTGAGAACAAGACTTCCAAGATTGTCAGGAAAATAAGGTAGAATCCATTTAAAAGAACAGCTTAAATATTTCTCCCAGAAAACTGCTGTTTTCCTAGAAGCGTGCACAGAGAACTTCAGGGGGTTGTTCTCACTCCACAGCTTGGAATTCGGTTACAAAGTTGGGAAAAAGTTCAGTTAATGCCAAATTTCAAAGCAAACTTTAATCCATGCAGACCTTCTCTGCTGCAGGATTTGTTACAGGGTTATGACTTTCACAGGCATTAGATGATCTGAGACCAAACACAAGCATGCATATATATGCACTGCCTATAATGACCTGATAAAAATCCCTTAAAGCAGCTAGATTAAATAAGACCTAAAGCAAATAATATTTTATGTGAATATAGTTGAACTTCCACAACCTATAACTTTGTTTACAGTCAAAGAAAACCTAATTTCCTTTGCCTGGCTCCTTTTAAAAATAATATTTCATCTGAAAGTAAGGTCTAATTTTTAATGATTTTTTTTTTTCTTATGTAGACACGAGGCAGTGGAGGGCTCACAGAGTGTAATTCCAGGGCAAAACCCTTGCCTCATGCTTATGCTCTCAAATCTTGTCTCCTCTGCTGGTAAAACAAGCAGGATTAGCACACGATAAGACCAGCAGAGATAGTAATTACACTGGCTGTACGCGAACTGCAGAACCACGGAATAAATCCCCGAACAATTATTAAAATGGCTCAATGCATTACACAAATTGGAAAAGACTGGGACATTTTGGGAGGGGCGAAGGGAGGCAAGACACATTATTTAAGTGTTCTTGTAAGCCTTCTAAGATATTAATGTTGCAAAGCTTCTTATGAATATTTAAGAACATAAAATGGAGATACACTTCAGCCCAGCATTACCGCAGAAGCCTGTAATACAGTTGAGTCCACTTAAGAAGGCAATATCTGACATCCGTGACAGATTTAACCATGATAAGGCAAGGGTGGTGTTTATCGCTGAAAAATGCATGCAAACTAGTTAAATACTGCTGCAGTTAGATCTGTTATAGTTATTTTTTATGTATTGATCTAATGCTTTTATCTAATTTCCTTAAAGATACAACTTTTCCTTCACGTGCCTGTATGTTTGGAAGCATTTTTTAAAAAAGAATTGTTACTGAGCTATTTGATGTTTTCTGGAGAAAGGACAGGCACCTTAGTGCTAAGAAGGAAATGGGCTTTCTTTCTTGATCCTTAAGCAGATGCCTGGTAGATAAGCCCTCAAGTTAGTACCTGACACAGATCAGTTTTTACTGGGACTAGTTTCAACAACCCTTTTCTTGGGATATGGTTTCACTTGGGTAAAAGTGAAGGGTGCAGAAATCTTCTCTTCAGAGATGCTGTAAAGTTTATAAAACTCAAGGCTAAAGGTTTTCATCTCAGGGCTGAATTTTGTCCTCCGTTCTTAGTGAAAATATTTTATTCAATCAAGTTTGTCTTTGGCTAATTTTCTTCCCTTTTAGTCAGCATCTTCCCTGAGAGAAAAAAAAATTTTTCTAGCTAATTGTGATATTGTGTTTGTTCAAAATGTGTAACTTTTTGTGTCTATTTGAAAGAGCTAGTAGGATACCCCTGTTCTTAGAGACTGATGAAAAGTTCTGTGATTATGGAGATCTTTATATTCCCTCCAGCAAAAGTGATTCTAATTGTCCATGGAAAATGGAATTATTTTATTTTTAATGCATAAAACCCCTCAAAACAAAACTAAAGGATTGAAATCAGAAGTGGCCTCTGAAAAAGAGCAAAAAAGACCAATAAAGCTGCTGTATTTTACAGGAAACTTGACTGTAAGGAGCTTTATAAACAGCAGATGGCTCCCATATAGAAGAGGCTGAGCAATCTGAGCAAACAATAATCAACATGAAAAAGCAGAGCTGGGTTTGACACACAGGGAAATTTAAGATGCTGAAATTAAAAGATATATTGGAACATACTGTAAAGAAAGAAAGAAACGTCTCTGTTCTGGTAGTTTGGTTCTTTGTAGCTTGTCAGGTCTAGATGAATATTTAAGGGGTGAAACTCTTGGTGATGGACCCTACCTGATACCCATTACAGGTCATGGGATCGCAAGGCCTTGCTTTTGTTTTTTTATCACCTCTGCATATACAGAAGAGAGGTGATTATAGGGAGTTATGATTTTGCACAGCCCTGGTGTGCTTACTGGGATACAGCTGTATTGTCACCAGAGACCATAGAATCATAGAATCATTAAGGTTGGAAGAGACCTCAAGGATCATCCAGTCCAACCGTCCCCCCACCACCTATTACCCACTAAACCATGTCCCTAAGTACCACATCCAACCTTTCCTTAAACACCCCCAGGGACGGTCACTCCACCACCTCCCTGGGCAACCTGTTTCAATGCCCGACCACCCTTTCTGAGAAGAAATTTCTCCTCATCTCCAACCCGAACCTCCCCTGGCACAACTTGCAGCNTGTGCTCCAGACCCGTCACCAGTTTCGTTGCCCTTCTCTGGACACACTCCAGGGCCTCGATGTCTTTCTTGTGGTGAGGGGCCCAAAACTGGACACCATCTCGCATGCATGGCTACTCAGGTCATGAACCCTTCTATGTCTATGAGGTATCGATTTATTCCTGCAGAAGGGTGTCCTGGTTTTGTCAGGGATAGAGTTAATTTTCTTTCTGGTAGCTGGTGCAGTGCTGGTTTTTGGCTGTAGGGTGAGAACAGCGCTGAAAACACGCTGATGTTCTTAGTTGTTGCCAAGCAGTCAAGGACTTTTCAGCGCCTCATACTTCCCTGCCAAGGGGGAGCGGGGTGTCCAAGAACCTGTGAGGGGACACAGCCAGGGCAGCTGACCCAAACTAACCAAAAGGATAATCCGTACAGTATGACATCATGTCCCATTTATAACTGAGGGCATTGCATGGCAGCTGGGGCTCTTGCACGGCACAGAATTTGGGTGGTGAGAAATCGTGCTGTTCATCAACTTTTTTGTAACCATCACCATTATCCTCCTTATCACCAGCTTCCTTATTTTTTTCTTTGCCCTATTGAGCACTTTTTATCTCAACCCATGAGTTTTCGCACTTTCACTCTTCCGATCTTCTCCCCCATTCCCCATGGGGTGGACAGAGCGAGCGGCTGCTTGGGGCTCAGCTGCCGGCTGGGGCTGAACCGTGACGAAGGGCATGGATAGTAGAAGCAGTTTTCCTCAGTATTAAATATCTTGGTGAGAATGGAATATTAAAGTGAGTAATTTGATTCAGATTTTGACCTTGAAAAAGGATGGAAAGTGCAGCAAACTTCATCTTGTTTTTTTCTCAGTGGTTCTCTCCTGTATAGACCCATTCAGCTAGCAAATAGAAATATCTTAATGGCTTCTATTTATTGAAATTTTCCAGTATTTTTCTAAGGATCCGAGCAGATTCCGGGTGCCAGCAGGGAGATCACATGCGCAATTATTGTACACATACAGCTCGAAAAGACCAAGTTAGTGTCACAGTGCTCTGGTTTCCCCATATTAACTGCAAGATTTCCAGCACACGGATTTTTATGGTACTTATCAAAATGACACATAGACAAAGAAATAAAACATAATTAAGGAAGGCAGAGATGGTAGGGAGGAGGAAAGGCAGAGTGGGGAAGGGAATGTGGACAGAGGGGCTGGTTTCTTCCCTTTCCAGGCTAACCTCCTGCAGGGATGTGTAATGAACAAGCCCCAGGAAAGTGTCCCAAGTGGACTTCAACTTTTCCAGTGTTTGCTGTGGATTGTATGTGATCCTTTCCTTTACACTCAGATGCACAGGTCTATTAGAGCTGTTGGATGAAGGACTTATTTTACCAACATAGCTAAAAAGTGGTGTTTTACAACCGGAAAAGCACTAAGGAAACTTTCTCCTTTGGTCTGGCAACTGGTTGCGTTCCCTGAAGATGTGACTTGCTCCTCAGGTGA
The DNA here is from genome assembly GCA_013399095.1 of Psophia crepitans. NCBI lineage: Eukaryota > Metazoa > Chordata > Aves > Gruiformes > Psophiidae > Psophia > Psophia crepitans. The sequence goes on along the minus strand of VWZZ01004360.1, from coordinate 84,379 downwards.
CCACTCTGAAGCTGTATGGAATCTCTCCTGTGACTTGGTCTTTTCCAGCTTTATTATCAGACCAAAGTCTGGAAATGATAGTGACTGAAACATATGTGTGAGGACTGTTCCCTATTTTTAAGCTCCGGTTCAGTTCAGCGCAGTAGGAGCAGAGTTAATTTTGTAGGACGGAAATAAATGAGATGGAAGGTCACAGAGCTAAACTTTTTCCACAGCCTCCTGCCCTGCATTGCTCCATTTCACTGTGTGTCTAGGACATTTGTTTCCTCTTTTAGCTACTGTTTTGACTTCTTAAGTTTGTGCCACTGGGGAGCAATAGGAATTTTTATTTTGAAGCTGCTATCTTGGAGAAATAATACTATTTCCCTCAAAACTTGGGGTGTACTCCAGCCACAGACCAGAGAGATAGCTCAACTGAATTAAAATTCTTTTCCCCATTCTTTTCTTTTATTAAGACATTCTGTAAGGGAGAAAAAGTCCATATTTGACACTTGTCCTTAAGGCTACCAAACATTATCATATATTTTTACACTCTGATTCAAGTGCTTTAAGGACATTATGTGAACACCAGGGTAACAATGCATGAAAGTGATACTTTATTTCTTGAGCCAGGTAGAGACATAAGTCTTGGAGATGACTGTAAGAAGACTGAATTAAGCCATACATTTACTAAAGCCAGACATTTCTTCATGCTTCTACAGGAAAGGTACCTTTTGCCCAGGTCCTCTGCTGCAGTTGGAGGCTGCGGCATGAGGAGTCTGCAGGTGAGGCGGGAGGTGCAAAGCATCTCTGCCAAGCCAAATGTCATAGCTACTAAATAATTTGAGTCAGCCTATGGGCTGCTGAAAAATATGGCAGCTGCTTACTGACATCCATATTCAGTTTGAAATACATTGGTGTTTTGAAGTCAAACATGCTTGTTCCTGGTCAAACACCATAGTGGGTGAACCAGAAGTGAGATTGTGCCCAGGTAAAAGCCCCTATATATACAGGTGTCCATATATGACCTGAGTATCTGCAACCTCATTGACAATCATTGGAGTATGTATATTGTATCATCACAGGTTAGTGCTTTGGGGCACTAGTCAAGAGAAAAAGAATTGATCTCACTTTTGGTACCATCCTAGTAATTCACAGAATCATAAAATCATAGAATGGTTTGGGTTGGAAGGGACCACAATGATCATCTAGTTCCCACCCCCTGCCATGGGCAGGGACACCCCCCACCAGCCCAGGTTGCCCAAAGCCCCATCCAACCTGGCCTTGGACACTGCCAGGGATCCAGGGGCAGCCACAGCTTCTCGGGGCACCCTGTGCCAGGGCCTCAGCACCCTCCCAGGGAAGGATTTCTTCCTAATATCTAAGATAAATCTCCCCTCTTTTAGTTTAAACCCATTCCCCCTTGTCCTGTCACTACATGCCCTTGTAAACAGCCCCTCTCCTTTCTCAACCCTCTAATCAGACACAGACAGTAATTTTTTGTTGTGATGACCGGGTAACTCATTGGCTGGTCTGATGGTCTTAGAAATGAGCTTAGTTAATCTTTACCACTGTTGCTGTATATTGAAACCTGTTGACAGAGGAATTAGGGAACTGGAAATCTGTGTGTTTACGGAGGATTAGCATAAAAACCTCCCCTGCAGACTGAAACATCTTCTGCTTAGAATAACAAAACTAAACAGTATTGGAGCTAGGGACCTCACGTGTCAGTGAGAGACAAGAAAAACATCTCTGGAGTGCAGCCGTACAGAAATTTAATCATAAAATCCTTTACTATCGTTTGTTCACACTATACTGAGTCATTCAATGTCTAGGGCTTGGAGCTCAACGGATTTACTCATTCCAAGTTTTCCTAGTTGCAAATTAGTTGTGATTTGCTTTCCAGGTTGATTATCCTCACAATGTCACCTTGGTGTCTGATCCAAGTCACACCAAAGTAAATAGGAATCTTTCCATGGACTTTAATAGGTTTTGGATGAGGCCTTAGCTGTCTCTGTAGCTATTAGGAGAGGCACTAGCTGAACGATGAAGTGCAGGTGTTTGTGCTGCTGGGAGGAAGACCTTATACTGTATTTAATGTTCCTTAATTAATTGAGCCCCGAGGTATAGAGTGGACTTATGTTCCCAGAAATTGCATTAGGGTAACAAAGGGCCCTCCATTTGCAGCAATCCAAATACAATATTAAAGTTTTATGTTTATTGAACAAGGTCCAGGAATCTGCATGCAGGAACACTTCACCTTCCACTGGAATGCAGCCACTTCTGGAGCAAAATACGGCAATCATTTCACAAGGATAGGCAAGCTAGAGGAAGCAAGAGGTGTTAAATTCCAGTGAAAGCATCAGATTTCTGGTGTGAGCTACCAGTAAGGGACCAATGTAATGACCTTAACCAGAATTTTCCCAATGCCTTAACCTTGCAGAAGTAACATGTTATGAGAGCTTTGTGCAACTACTATGCCACGTGGTCAATCCAAGAAGTCACATATCCAGCAACAGGGTATCTTCATGCTATGTTAGAAAACTTAGGCTAGGCACCCACATTCCTGAAGTTAGATAGGCAAGACTAAACTGGCAGCCTGGAATGCCTTCCTAATTAATGGAAAGAAAGAGGTGCTTCCAGAAAGAAGGTGATTTATTTTTAAGATAGGTGATACAATTTGGTTGGCTAAATCTGCCTCTACTGTTGCCTTTTTCTATTTGCTGACTGCAAGGGAGCCCAGCTGACTGGTGTGGCCTGAAATGCTGTTCAGGTGTGAAAGTGAGATAAATCCCACCTTCAGCTAATGAAGCCTCATGGGAAACCTGCCTCAGGTTCTTTTGATGTCACTAGCTCTGAAGGGGGCTGTCGGAGTGAAGAAGGAAATGTGAAATGCTCTTGAAACAGAGAGTGGGAGAAGAGGTTTGGCTTTGAAAATCTGTAGAAAACCAACGAGTCTGAGTGCTTAAAATAGACGAAGTGCTTTCTGCAGTGTTCAAAATCTTTTACAGACTCAAAGCAATGGTGGCAGAAGAAGATGGTCTTGATTGACTCCATACATCTGGGAGGAAGGGAGTAGTGTGTATTCCCAGAGGGAGATGATAACCTGTATGAGGAGGAGAGCAATGGGATAGGGAAATACTGGGCCCAGGATGATGGAAGGCTACCATTTGGCTCAGGAAGCAGCTGGGAAACCATGCAGACTGAATTTCTGGGGCTTAGCCCTATGCAGGAGGATTTTGTGGTCTGGGGGAAGCAGGGAGATGGCAGATGAAGGGTGACAGAGGGGTAAGTGATATGGAGGAGGTCCTCAGCAATGTGGCAAGCTGCTCTGTGACCCTGACCAAACCAGACATTACAGAGACAAGTAGCAAACAGGAAAGGGTTTTTGAGACTGGCAACCTTTGCTAGGAGTCCAGCACCCATGAAGAGTTTCTGCAGAAGTTGGTGGCTGCATTGGTGGGGAAGAACTCAGAGCACCACATTATTGGGGTTGTGCTAAAATATATTAGAAGGCTTCTTAATCAGATTATAAATGTACTTCCTTGTGCAGAACAACCCAGCCATCCCTTCTCAGTGATATTTATTGCAAAGTCAGTAAGTCATTAGGTGGCGGAGTTCAGATTTCCAAGTGCATGTTTGGTATAGACAAGTCAATATGTTTTTGTTTTTTTTCTTAATTTAACTTCTTGATTGACTTATTATGTACATTGGCACTTTTAAGAGCTTCAAATAAAACACAGTGAGAGTTCAGAACAAATGTAAATGGCCTAAAAGAAAAGGAAAAAAAAATCCTATAATCTTTTTTAATGGCTATAAAACGTGGGAAGGATATATCATAAGCTCCCCGCATGGGGTCCTTGTCTGCGTTCAATCCAGTATTGTAATTTAGACATGACTTTTTATTTAATTTCTGACTGAGAAAGGGAAATTAGAAAACAACATTATCTCAGCTGCTCCGTTATAATGAACAATATTTCACAGTGCCAGTATAAGTTACCTTAAGAACTTATTTTATGAGACAAACATTGGCTGAATTCCATGAACAACTGGGTTTTCTGGTGTCTTTTGTCTGCTAAAGAACCCAAACTTAAGTAAGGTTTTTAATTATAAATAAGCCTGTCAATACAGTGGTGTGCACTTTATATGTGTGTAACTGGTGGACCACTGCAGCGACGGAAGTGGTGGCAGTAGGCTACAGGTTAGAATCAGGGTACTATTTTGTGCTGAAGTGCAAACAGAAGCTGCTTTTTTCACGTTGGAGATTGGTTTCTCATTTTTTCTTCTAGCACATGTGCCTGTGTGTGTCTCCAGCAGAGCAAGGTAGTATAGGTATGATAGAGCCCCATGGAAACATCTTGCTAGCTTGGTTTTTATGGACATGGAGACTTAAAAGAGAACAAGAAAAAAAAGTCAGGACTTGCAGTGTTGAAAAAGGTGGAGAGAGGTCCACTGATAGCAGGGCAAGGTGGAGATATGAGTGATTCAGACACCCTCAGGTTGTGGCCAGAGCGAATCCACTCTTGACACACTCCAAATATTTCCAAGGACACCAGCCTTAGGCTGGGAAGCTGCCTCAGATGAGCAACCAGCTCCGCCTGTTTGTTTCCAGGCAGTAAAAAACAACCTTCTCTGTTTTGCTGCTGTATAAATGCAGATCGTGGATATATAATATTGACTTTAGTACTTTTTCCTATGGGGAAATCCTAGATTGGGATTATGCAGCTGAATATTTATTTAGCTGTAAATAACACATTCTCACATTAATCTCTGGATCTATTTTATCATCTTTTTTTTTTTAAGTCACAGAGATTTATCCAGTCTGTAATTAACCCTTTTGCATGGTAAAATGCAGGATTGCCTCTTTCCCCCAGCCACTAAATACATAATGTTCCGATAAATATTTAAGCAGTAATGAGGCACATAATGCACAGTAATCCATTAGTGCCACGTTCTGGGGGAGCATCATGGTGCTAAAATGGATGCTATAAGTGCTAAAATCCCAGATTGAGCAGAAGGCCTGCTGACCACTGCGGGATTTAACTTTGAACTATGCAACGGGTTGGGAAATTAATTTGAAGGTGCAGACCTGCTTTATTTGCCTGCCAAGAAAAGTTGCCTTAAAAAAAAAAAAAAAAGAAACTCAAACAAAAAAGGACCCCCAACCCAGTAACAACAAAACCAGCCAACTCTGTGAAGGGTGTAGCCAAGTATTCCCCAATCTAAAGACTACTGAAAGCCAAGAACGGGAAGGCAGAGCCTGAACCAGTGATGCACTAAAGGTGGTGCTGAAGGTATGACCACAACTGGTCCCTCTAATGCCTAAAACCGAGCTAAATCGGGGTCTCTGAGAACCTGCTCGCTTTGGGCTGGTCTATTACCTTTTTCTGTGTTTTCCCCTTTTTTTGCCTACTCATTAGACCTTACAGTGTGATTACGACTATGTTGATAATAGATGTCTGCATCATGACAGTCCCCTCGAGGACCAAATACAGCAAGAGGTAAGGTATCGCTTCCTACTTTGCTTTTCACAGCAGGGTCTTGATTCCCACCAAGGGCAGGGAAAGGTGAGGTTGGGTACCCAGCTCCTTGTGCTGTGGGGAGCAGCTGCAGCTAATGTGTGTGCTCACTTCCATGCAGAAAAACAGCAATACTCTCTCCACTCATCTGTGTGCAGCGAGCAACGGTAAGTGGCTCTGAAGAGACGTCCCGCTGGGGTATATGGCTGAGCAGGATGGTGACTTAATGTCTTAGCAGAAACTGATGGGAGTTGGAAGAAACCAGCAATGTTTCTTTGAGGTCATGGAAAAGGAAGTTTTCTAAAATATCTGTGCGTTTGCACCTGGACCAATAAAGACTGTTTTTTTTTTTTTTAAATTGTTATTCATTTTACACCTCAATAAAGCTTAATTATAAGTAAGCAGTAAGAAAACCAGGAGACATGTTCCAATAATATTGCATTTCTCTGAATCATTCCTGTGGGGCTCTGGCAGTTTTGTTACCATGAATCAGAATAAAACAAATTAAGAAAACTATTCAAAATTCATTTAAAAACATCTTCTGAGGAGCATCATAATAAAAGCACAATGAAAGAGACAAGCTCACTTGGCTAATTTCCTTCATGTGCTGTGCATGTTTATAGTGTGTCTCTTAGTATGTTTTAATTAGCATCACAATCATCAACTGGTAACTAACAGCACATATGGTTCAGGTTGGGAGATGCAGGCCATCTATTTGGAGCAGAGAAGAGGCTGACAGTCTGATCTCGACTTTGGGGATGGAAAGGTCAGCAGAGGCTGCTGGCAAAGCCAGGCTGTGAAGCCCCAAGTCTTGGCCAGAGAGAATGGACTTGAGCAAGGGGCCAACTTCGAGATCCCCCATCACAGGATTGACTTCTACCCTTCTGCTCAATGCTGGACTCTGATGGGGCAGACAACTGTATCGATCACATTCCTCACTGCTACCCTGAAGCCCGCTTTCTGTTGTTTCTCACGGATATCACTCGATCGTGTGGTCTCCTCTCGGCTGCCTGGTAAAGCACCTTCCTTGTCCTTGTTTTCACCACTGGGAACAGGTTGCACAGTGTGGCTGTGACCTGAGCTCCCCTTACTGCAGCCGTTTGCTTGGCTGGCTTTTTTTATTCTCAAAGTTATTGTTTCTCTCACTATTTTCTTTTTCGGTGATGCTCCTGCCTCCATCTGAATCCCCATTAGCAGTGTGGGAACCACTTCAGGTACATGAGCTTGAGGCGTAGCTGAGCGATGTGACCTGCACTCACCAGAAAAGTTGGGGTGAACCTTTCTTAACAGCTTCCAGAGCAGGGCTCACCTGCCTTTCCCAGGGCTGGGACTTGGGGTGGGATATTTCACCAAATTTGGCAAGCTGTGGGCTAGCAACTACCTCCAAAAAAGATGGAGGAAATTAGACTATGACGGGCAGATTATGGTTAGTGGTCTTGTTTCAGGATGCCACTGACTCTGCTTTCAGACACTGTCTCCCTCTGGAAAAGCCTCACTCCACCAGAACTCTTGCACAAAAGCACGCTCAAGTGCTTCTCTGTTGATAGCCCCATTTAATAGGATTTTCCATGCTTGAGTTGCTTCAGGTAAGGTCTCCAGAGTAGTGAACATCGCTGCACAACAGAGATTTGCAACTTCTTGCACCCGTTCTGTTGGTCTTGTGGTTTGTACTCTGAAACGGTCTGTTTTGCATCTGGAAAGAGAGGAACCCATCAACCTCAGCAGGGTACTAGGGGAGGACAGGATTTGGGCTTGTTTTCATCTTAAAATACTTTTGTCTGAAGGTTTGGCCCAATCACACTTTATTATTACTGGAGTTCTCTTGTCTGTTTCACCTTTTTTTCCTTAAAAAAAGCATTTCACTTCCCCTTAAGAATACGCTATGAACTGCTGCACTTTAGCAGTTTGATAGTTCATAACAGAATTGAGAGGAGCATGAATTATGTCAAAACTACATTACTAATGTGTAATCTGCAGCATTGGTTAATTTGTTTTGATATTAAAGTTTTAATAGAAAATATAATTTGATTGCATTTTAAAAATAAAAACTGATTTTCTGTATTATAGAAAAATATTATGAATAATAAGCAAAAAAGGGGCTAATATAGCTAGTCATTTCTATTAACAAAATGAATATGTTTCACACTCTCTTTGTGTACTAATTCAAGTCATCTGATGCCAGTTTGAGCTGATTTAACATAAACTACAGCCTTGTTCCTTTGCTCTGCCTTTTGCAACATTGCTCGCATGAACTTGAGGATGGGATCAAAGTTTTGCAGTATCAGCTCCTTGCACACCAGTCATAACTCAATTATCAGCAGAATTAGCACCTTGCACTGCACTCCCAACATGCCAGCAGAGTCTGGTCTGTATTTATAGATGTTTTCCAGCTGGACTCAGAACAAATAAAGAACCCAGTTGTGCCAGCAATGAGCCCCCCACCTCCTAAGTCAGCGTGGGTGGCTTGTGCTGGTGGCAACGTGTTACTGTGATTATAGCAGGGAGTGACATCTCAAGAAAGGTACAATACCAAGTGCGGTGAGTGCAATGGGGCGGTGTGAACACGTAAGAGATCCACCTAGTCTGTTTTCAGCAGCAGTCCCCATGGTGCCCGGGGAAGAGGATAAGAACGGAGCGAGCATGTGGGATCCTTTTGCTGGTGCTTTCTCACTTCCAACCTCTGCCCATACTGCATAGGTTTCCATGTTTAACAGCCTTCAGTGGATTTCCCTACCATGTTGGAGCTGAGACTCCAGAGGGCAAGCTGTTGCTTTGCCCCTCATAGCTCTGTCCTTATGCCGTACGACCTTGCTTGCAGTGGTTAAGGGCCTCAGGGCACTTTGATTAAAGCATGTGAACTGGAAGTAATGGAAGGGTAAAAGCTGTCCCATAGTGGGTAGCTGAAGGTACATGATCTATTCAGCTTATCAGAAAGATATAGAGGAGAATTGATGAGAGAGCGTATTTCCTTCCTGGATATCTTGGTGGGTACCAAAGGGCTCCTCGGTCTAGTGCGGAAAGATGTAACAAGAGCCAAGGACTGAAGATTAAAGCTGTAAGATGTCAAATTGTAAACAAAACACACATTTTTCTCAGTGAGGATAATTAACAATGAATAATAATAATCAGGAGGAGTATATTTCTACCTTCTTGATGGCTTAAAAAAAAATAAAATCCTGTCTTCCTTCTTGGGAGAAATATTTTAAAGCACAAAATACTGAACCAGACCCATGTGGGTAACTGACACGGTAAGGCGAGATATTTATTATACTGGATAGCTTGAAAGCCCTTCACATTTTGTAAATATCAGTATTGTGCAGGAGCATTGCGACCAGGATCTTTTCCTGGGTAATTATATATCACCTGCCTCAATATTTCCTCTGGTTTAATTTACATTTCAGCTGCAACTTGTCCCTCGACTGCAGATAGATCCCATTTTAGGATGGCTGTTATTATTGATTACAGCCTTCCTTATTCTAGTTGAAATGAGGAGATGCATTTCTGTTTCCAGGCAGGTGACCACTCAGTTTCTCTCCAGAGGTAACACTGGGTATTCCATCACCTTTGGAAAGGAGGCAACATGACAGTTTTGGATGTAGAAAAGTGAGAAGAGTATTAGTGGAGCAGTCAAAGAATGCATGTCTGGTGAAACTGCTGCATCTTTAGTGTTTTTTCTTGTTATTATGATAGTTATTATTGGTATCATTGTTAATAATCACTGAAGCAACAGAGTAAGGCTTCCCATGCCATTAACAGTAGGAAAAATCTCTTGATAGTGGAGGGAGCAGGAGAAAACTGTGTAAGTTAGAAAAACATGAAACCTTTGATAAGCAAATTCAGAAATTTTCCAGACAAATATTTCTTCTCAACTCCAACTCTTTCTTCCTGCTCTGTTTCTTGGCTGGAGCGGCTTTCCAGCTGACATGGATCTGTTCCCATCTCTCTGCTAATGTCTTTCAGTGCCTGTGTAACTAAACTTACACCTGCCTAAGTAAGGAATAAAGAGATTCACCTCTGGCAGGGGATCTGGTTTAGCTGGCTAGTGCCAGTTCCTGTGGAAGAACTGAGCATAATGAGTTCCTTATTCTCTAGTAAGAGCTTCTTTTTGGGTGAGATAAATTCCAGCCCTTGCCTTTACTCACTGCCTTTACTCCTGCCCTTACCCTTCTATGTCACTCCTGAAATCCCCAAAATCTTCTCTGTCTGTAAAATGAATGTTGTCTTTGATTTTACCTCTCATAGAGTGTTCTTGTCTGAATTTTATTTCTTTATGACATTTCCTATTCTTTTCTGTCTTGGCACAGATGATCTTGCAGTTCTCATTCCTCTGTCTCTGGGACACTGATGCCCTGTGGGTTGAAAAAAGTTTGGCACCCCACATCATCAAGGATAGAGGAGCTCACAGAGAAAGACCACTTGCATTGGTGCATGGACAGCTGAAGGCATGGATATTTTATTAAGCAGCTTAATTCCTGTATTGATAGTCTGAATTTCTATACCAAACAGAGATGCTTTAAATTTTGTGAAGTGTGAGACTAATCCTGTCAAGTCAAAAACAATAAATACGAGCACATAAATTTAATGGAGGAGAAAGAATTATATCTTTGTTTATCCTTGTGGTACAGAAACAAGTATATTCCATGCAATAATCCTGCATAAAACATGGAGGAAAAGAAGGCTCAAGCCCATGACGCTCCTCCAAAGGAGTCAATGAGAATGGATGATCCAATATGGTTGCTCCGTTTCTGAAAAGGATATTGTGGAAGGAAACACTGAACAGATTAGCGGTTGGAGTAAGTTTTCCGTATCACAGCTATCTAGCAAGATCTGGGATGTCTTATTGTGCCAGTCATCCACACCGGCCTGGCAGATGGAGCACAGGAGCAAAGGTCAAAGCGTAAGCAGGATGCTCAAGCCCGTGCAACCAGGAATAGTTGCCTATAAATAGGCAAAAGAATGGTCCCTTTGCAATTCTGCAGTCTTGAAAAGAGGCAGTTGAAGGAGAATCTGATAGAGACAGACAAGAATATTCCTGAAAGGCACAAGGAAAAGGCATGGGAAATAGTTTATGACTATTTCTTTTCTCAGAAGGACCTGTCCATTTACCAGGCTGCACGCTTAAAAGAATTAAAAAGAGCTATTTCGCCTATTGTAAGATTAGGTTTTAGAAGCCAAAGGCTATAAATGGGTTAAGAAAGTGATCAGATAAATGCATCGAAGAAGGATCCCTCCGTGGCTATTAACCAACACCTCCATCTCATGATGTGTCTAACCTGTGGATGGCACAACCTGGGAGGTGCATCCCAGAAAGCATCCTCTGAATCCCCCCTGTTCTCATCTTATTACCCTGAGCATCTGGGAGAAGTTATCTGCTGTCAGGCCCTTCATGGGGCTGTGTAAGAGTGTGGAAATATGCCATGCTGGGACAAGAAGGCTGCAGAGGTCCACCTGCCCATGGCTTGGAGAAAGAACAAATGTGCTTTGCTCTTGGACTGCAGGGTAGAAAAGTGGCCAGGGATGGTTGTAGGCACTGGAGTGCAGTTAATTAAGATTTTTCTATGCAGGCATCATGAAGATGAGAGGAAACGAATAACAAATGGTTACTTAGAGGTGCATCGTGGTCTTGTGTTCAGGAACTGGGATTGTTTCCTGCAGAGTCAACACTTTTAGCCAGCCACGGCCAGGTAGTTTATTGAATTTATTTCATCTCAGAAGGCAAAAACACCAACTCCCAGCAGACCAGATGGCTTTCTCACAATTCTCCAGTGTTCTTTACATACAACTCTCGCCCTCTTGGGAAATGCACCTCACAGCAGGCAGCAAAGGGCAACCCACTGCCCATTTCTTAGAGTGATTAAGAGGGGCCCCGAGGCAGCGATGAATTATGGTGGTTTCTCATGTCCCTCCACCAGCCTTGGGCAAGCAGAGGGTAGCCCGTGCCTGGGACACTGCTGCCAGCCTGCTCTCAGCCCCTTGGACTGTCCTGATGAACTGCTTACAGTGATGGGGCTTTTCTTAACATAAATTAAGGCTAACAAGGAGCAACCCACCCCCCTCCTTTTCCAGGCTGGTGCATTTTATGCAATTCATGGGTGTTTACATTTTTTTGGCCTTGTTTCCTAATAACTTCTTCCTTTTCACCACCCGTGAGTTAAAAACCAGATATTTCTGCTCCAGCTGCTAGATTTTTAGCTCTGCTTTATCTATCTGAAAACAACGTTATGTTTCTTCTTTTATATACACAATCCTTGCAATAAAGATTGTGGCACCAGAGCTCGCAGTGCCTTTATCTCCAGCTGTATCAGCTCTGCAGTTGTAAAATCTCCTTTCCCTTTTCTTTCCAGTCTCTCAGCTCTGCTGAACCACCCACTTGTCCAAAGGAAAATGAAAAGCTGCTTTTGCTTTTGAGTAGCCCCGAGCTGGAGGGAGCGGGAAGAGGATGAGGAACCTCTGGGCTCAGCTCCTGGTGCTGGCAATGCCACCTTCTGAGGCTCCCAGCTTAAAACAGGTCTGGAAACATTGTGCTTCTCATTACTTGTTCATCTTGTTTAATTTGATGGGATGTTTCCTTGTCAGCTCCCAGCACAGCATAGCCTTGTTTTCACTGGCAGCTGCCAGACGTCACTGGCATATGGACCTTATATTATAGGGCATCTCCTCCAGACAGGTAAAAGAACCGCTTTTCGTTTCATAGGCTGTGGAAACAGTAGTTTAATTTTCAGAGGTATTTCCAAGTCCTTTTGGGAGTGTGTCACACCTGAAGAGAAAGGCAAGAGGAGGCAGGACTTTTGGGACACTTTGCTGTGCGCCAGCTTTCCCAGCGCCTGGAGCTGTTTTGTGCTTCCAAGCAGTGTTCCATGGACCAGGAGGCAGAATTTCCTTCATGCTTTATGGTGATGATCAAGGAATGGGATAAGGGCACTGCATTAATATTTGTTATAAAAATATAATAAAAATAATACGGCAAAACTATTTAGAGAGCAAACAAATAAGCCAAAAAGAAAAATAAATGGCAATGGTCACTGAACCGGCGAATTGCTCATGTGTTTGGTTGTGAGAAATGGAGTGAGGAGGAAAAGGTGATAAATCTGATAATGCCTGGATTATCCTCAGAAAACAGCCTGGCAGCAGAACTGATAGTAGCAATAGCTTGAAAGTACCTACAGGTAATCTGCATTTGGCATCACAGCTTATTTGCCGTGCTTATAATGCTGCCTAGTTGAGTTTATCATTGCCTGCACATGCATTGTAACCACACCAAGGCAATATGTGCAGGCCATGGGAGTACTCCTGGAGGAGACAGGCCCAAATTCTTTGCTGTCACTCTGGGTTTTATAAATGCATTCATCAGTCTGCAAGCTGGGCTAAACTTATTTTCCTCCAATAAATTCTGTCAAGCCAACTTGAGGACTCTACACCGACTCCCTGGTGATGCTTAACAGAGTCATTCTGGTTTACCCGTGTAGACAGACTGCAAAGATTCATTTGGACCTACAGACTGAGTTTAGACAAAGGCCTGGCTCTGAACTTCAGAGGGCTCCACTTTTCCTGAGTTAAATGAGAGCCCCAGGCCTGATCGGGCCAGCACCGTGATGAAGTGTGGGTTGGAAGCCGAATGCCTGAATTATTAAGTTTGAGCTCATCTCTGCCGTGCAGGGCCATGCACAGCTTGATGGATTCAATCGCAAATCCAGGCTGTGTTCATGTACATTTGCCTGTGTCAGCTTCAAGCTGAGCTGCAAGTTCACTGAAAGGAAAATAATTCAGGGTGAGACTCCAGCTAGACTGCTGAGTTTCTCCAGGTAAACCAAAGAGTTTCCCTGGTAGAAGGTGGAAACTTTTTGAGAGCAACAAGTTCCATGGGGAACCACATAGAAAATAAATAGCTGTAGGTAGGCTGATCTGCAGTGAGAAACAAGTCTATGCTGAAACTCTGCACCAAATATTAGAGCATGTCTTGTGTGAAAACGTACAGCTCCTGTTGAAGAGGCTGCATCATATCCAAGCAGGAAAAGCTGCCGTATCCTGACTCAGGCAGGATAGACAGAAAATAAAAGGTGCTAAAGAAGGAAAACACACCTTATCTCTCTTCAAAACAGGCTGTGAACCAAGGTCCCATGCCCAAGCCTGACCAGGACTCACCCAACACTGTGTGACTACCAGCATCTTGCTTTACACTGTGTCACATCCCTTGTTGGATTATTTAGGTTACTCCAAGGTAAAGGCTGTGACAGTGCTTTTTTAAAAAACCTGTTCTTTTGTCTCCCAAACCATGCGATTTTTTGCAAGGACAAACATTTTACAGCACTCAGCGCCCTGACAAGGCGAGAAAGAGCATGTAACATTAAGTTCGTGTAGATGCTCTCAGTACAATTTTAGCTCAGGGCTTTCATTTCCTTCAGTACCTGCCTCACAGGTCCTCATTCTCTGTGGCATCACTTAGCAGAAATCACAGCCTTTTTACATCTTGCATGAGGCGAAATAACACAGTAGCCGATCACTCCCCTTTGTTCCTGCTGCAGGAATCACTCTGTGAAATTCCCTGGCCTGTGTTATAATGGAGGTCAGAGTGGAGCAAAATATCCCCTCCTGGCCTTAAAATCTATGAATAATATTTTCCTTTCAAGACCCCAGCCAGGAGACAGTGGGGAAAGCCTCTGTCACACCTGGGTTATGGAGTCAGGCTGGGTGCAGGTTGGATAAAACCATCACATGCGGATGGATGGATCCGGTCCCTTTTCCTCCATCCACACGCGCCTCCGTGCCAGCCCCGCGGGGCCGTAACGTTGTGGTATCGCAGCAGTAAAGCCACTGTGAGCAGGGATGGCATCTCACATGTCTGTTCTTGCTCGCTGATTTAGTATTCAGAATTTAGAATTTATTGAGGATTCTTCCATTGTCACATCATCTATCAGAGGCAGACACCACCGAGATGGAAGGGGAAAAAAAAAATTAAAAACCTGTTTATTGCTCAACTTGCTCTAGGCATGTTTTAGTTTATTGTTCAGCTTGGTTCATTTCAGTGTTTCAATTTGAACGGTTCGCTTAGTTGCTGTGGCTAAAAAAAAATAAATTAAGAAAACCATAAGAAAACCTATTTAAAAAAAAAAAAAAGAAGAGGCAGCATCAAAAGTTGAGATTTGTGGGGCCCCACAGCACCTCGCAATGTCAGAGGTGTCAGCGGATAATTTAAGGGCACAATCCCGCGTAGCCAGTAAAGACGTGCTCCCGATTGCCTATTCTGCGCGTGTTCGCCCGTCGAGCTGCTATTGGCACCCCTGGGAGGAGCTCCCTGTGCTGGCGAGCGCACGCACGAGAGACCCGCATTGCAGATACCCTGCCCAGCCCCGCCGTGGTTTGCTACCGTGCCAGGGCTGCTGTGTGTTCGGCTTTCGTTATGGAGCCCTTGGCCAGGGTGTGCAAGGACCCAACGGTTGCTGCTCACTTTTCCCAAGCTCGTAGAAGGTGTCTGTAAAATTGCTCTTGATTTGTACCAGTGTGGATGGGATCAGTGTACAGGGGGAGTAAAAGGTGGTTGCATCTCTTACGGTCACCCAACAGCAGCCCTGATTCAGATCCAGCAGGTTCCTTGGAAGGGCATCGTTGCCCACCGCCTCCCTCCAAACGCAACAGCTCTTATTTCAGCAGTCCTAATTACGGCTCTGGGGATCCTCCAGACCTCGCCTCAGATACCTCTGCCTCCAGCGAGGTACGGGTTTTCCAAAGAAAACAGGATCCAGCTTCTCCACGCAGCTGCTTTTAGTGTTTGAAGAAACCTTCTCCTCCAGCAGCAAGTGTACTAATCTCTATGGGAGATAAGTCAATTACAGCAAATTGAGCTATTTCATTTCTGGCTGCAAATGGCTTTCAGTTACACAAGTAGACACATTAATCTAATAACTAATGATCATATATTTTACTAATCATACAACACTGCGTGAGGTATTATATCTAATTATATTTAAGATTAAGACATCTTTATATGTGTATTTTTGCAGGTTGCCAGGCTGGTGCAGATGGATGAAAACAGGAAAAGAAAGCAGGATTATTTCCAACCCCCCAATAAGAAACAGGAGGTCCCTCTGAAAGATGGAAAGGTACAATTCAGAGAGGATTGGCTGGAGTGGTCTCCAGAGTAGAACTGAGAAAAATAGGAAAGAAAACCTGCAATAAAATATTCTATGATATTGGCTTTTTTTTTTTTTTTGATGCGAGGATTGAATACAGAGATCTGTGTCTAATGGCTGTGGTGCAAAAATTAAATGAAACAGCTCCTGCTGTTCTTATCCTCCTAATCTGGCCTTTGAACCTAGATACATACTTGGGAGTTGCTATGCTGATGAGATGCAACCAAGAGATGTTTGCCTCAGGGTGGCCTGGCAGAAAACTCCTCCTCTGGCAGATGCTGGGCTTTTCAAAGACCTCATGAAGAAACATTCTCAAAGAAGATCATCCAGAAGAAGCTATGATGCCCAGCCCAGCAAGCCTGCAGGACACAGGCTCCTTCCGAGGAGCAATGACCTTGTTCTGTGTGGGAAAGTTTGGGTTGCCACCTTGCACACGTATGAGTCCATGGGTTACTTTTGTGAGACTTTGTTCAGAAATGAATACACTCACGTGATGCTTGCAGAGTCAAAACCTCTGGGAAAGGGCTCATGCAAAAAACTTTCCTGCTTTTACAACCCTGATGCTCTGCTGTGAATGCCAACCTCTTCTGCTGCCCACAGCACCGGCCGGGCAATCCCCAGTTCCATGTCAGAATGGGTTGGACCATCTCCTGCGGCTGGGTGCCAGCTGGGGTCTCCAGGATGGGGCAAAGGAGTGTGGCACAAGGAACTCATGCCTGATGTTGCTCCCCTCAAGGAGCTATCACAGATTTCTGGCACTTTTCCTCCAGGATTGCATAGCCATTTCCTCTGTGTTCATGACAGTGCAGGCTGGCAGCAGCGAGGTGCCCTGTGCTTAGACCAGGATATTTGATTTTCCAGGCTCCAGGTAACCCCCAGGAAGCCAAGAGATAGTTACCAACGTCAGTACCTGAAACAGGGTCTCGAATGCAATCCCTTCACGCTTACCCTGAAGAATATTAGTATGTGCTAAGATCACTCCCTGAGCTTGCCCGGGCTGTCCATCAATACGGTGATGTGTCCTAAATGCAGTTATGCAATCACCGGTTATTCTCTTTGGTAAATATTTTTATTCATGCGGGTATTTTTTGCATCAGTCTAACAGCAATCCATCATATGTGAAGGTCTTGTGGCAGCTGCCGTTAAAATCAATATGTGTTAGGATGCCAGAAAACTGAGCTCATTTTTCTCATCTTTGACATCGTAAGTAAAGATCATAATAAGAGATAATGATAACGACGCAAGGCAATGATTAGAGACGCTCTGTTAAAGGAAAGAAAGGAATCAAGCAAATAAGAAGAGGAAGGGTGGTAAAATAACAGAAAAGGGCCTTACTCTTCTCCTGGGGGAAAAGTGGAGTTAATTGCTAGGGAGGCATGTATAGAAATCACAATTAATGTACCGTTCCTTCATCCTTGCCCTTTCATTCTCAAACAGATTCCTTACACCAGCATTACAGCCGTGCATTTCTGCAGCAACCATTGCCAGATCCAGGGCCTGGGCCTTCAAACCATATACATGTGTGCATATAACCACGTATGCACGTGCGTGTGCGTACGCACAAGTACACAGACTATGCAAAGCGAGAAACAGGTCAGGGATAAAACGGTGCATAAATGAATGGATAGGAAATGGCTTGGGAGGACTGAGTGTATTTGTCTATTAAAATATAACTGGCTTTCAGCAAAGCTACCACACTGCGCAGGGGTGAAACAACCTGTAATATAATGAACATTATAGTACAGCATACGTACATAACCCCCCACCCCAACTATCCCCACGGTGTACCAGCCATTATATGCATGCATCTCCACACACACTTAAATACACGCATGCATTCACATACGTATAGAAGGAATTGTTTGTGTGGGAAGAATTCTACCTGTAGAGGTAGCAAATTAGCTACTTCTCGGGAAAAAATCAGCATACAAACATGAGAATTTGTATTCATTCATCATCTTTCTGTGCAGATATACAGTACATGTGTATATTTACATGTCTCTGAAGTACACGGGGAATCTTCAGAGCGATGTAAAATCTGAATAATAGTAATAATAAAAAATATATGCATTTGTTAAACAGCAGGTATGGAAATGAGACACATGCGTAACCCTGCCACTGAATTCCTGACACCAAGTCTAAGGTAAATCTTCCCGTGTAGAAAGCTCGAGATCCTTTATAGCATCAACGTAGCAGTCTTAAGGCCCCAAATCCATCGCCAGAAAATCAAGCTCTGCGTTGCTACGAACATGCTCCTCCTGCTCCGATTGCCTCCCTGTAAGCAAAGCTGCAGTGGAAACCCCATCCCGGGAGGCGGATGGCGTGTTCAGATGACAGAGGGAGACTGATCCTCCCCTCGCTGGCGCCTTAGGCAGGCGCTTTTTGTAGCTCAGTTCCACTAATCACACCGCGGCTCTGACATCCCTCCCAATATTTAACTTTCCTGGGACCTCTGGTAGTTTATTAGCATTTTCAGGCTACAGGTACTGGTGTTTCTGCCTTCAATTACACGGCCACCTTTTGCTGTGGGAGAATTCCCTGCCCCAGGCTAAGCGGCGACTGCAGTGATAGGAATAATCATTTGTGGGTGATATTTCAGCAACGCGCAGAGGGAAGTGGAAGACGATCTGTGACAAACAAAATGGATAGTATCAAAAATCAATTCCACTCGTGCTATAGGAATGAGCAAAGGAGAGAAAAAAAGGCAATTCAACAGCTTTAGAGGGAGGAGGGCTTGAAGGGAGGAAGGCAACCCACTTAAAAGAAATATTCGCTTTGCTCTGGTACACAGAAACACGCCACTTGAAAAATTTTGATTTTTTAAATTCTGAATTCTTGTTTGTTTATGAATATTTCTAGCATCAGTTTTGGTGCTGAGAAATCCAGGCAGTGCCAAATCTTAGGTCCAAACCTGATTCTTTGACCTCAACCAGACTCTTCCACAAGGCAACAGGTCTTTGCTCATGTCTGTCTGCGTACGTGTGGTGTGTACACACACATGTTTGCGTGTCTGAATGTGTACGCATGTACACGTGTGTGCTCCTTTTCTCTTAGCACTGTGGTACCTAGGTAGTACAGGGCCTGTGGGCTATTTAAACTCTTTCAGGTCTTCATACAATGCAGAGATGACTTGATCTATAGCCATGGTCAAAGGTGCAAACTAATGTCTTTCACATCTGTCAAGAGCAATTGGGGTTTTTTCTTTAGTTAAGGTGTCTTCTTTGGCAAAAAGAGCAGCTGATTCGTGCAGACTTGTGGCTGCAATAAGAGTGGGAATGTTGAAATTATTCTGGCATTTGGAGGGCGAAGCCTTCCCATGAATTTCACCAAAGCATCTTTCATCATAATTTAAAACGGTTCATTTATGTAGGAGCAGAATATCCATCAGTGGGAAGGGAAAAAGAGGAAACGTGAACAAAAGGAAGAGAAAATTAAACCAGAGACAAGCTTTCTCCTCACCCTTGCACTCTCTCTCTTCACTGAGTCTGAAATTACAGAAGTTAATAAATGCTAAAACCCAGAAGCCCCAAATCCTACATTAACAGAAGATTTTACCCTGAATACGTAACTCTGAGAGGTGCCAGGGTGTTGATTAAGGGACTTTCAGTTATTTCTACAGAGTCTATCTGAGGGCATGTGCAGGTGTAGGAGACATACCATGTCCACTGCGAGCAAATAGGAAGAATTTGCTCTGTTGGTTGTGACACCGACTCCTGCCAAAACACAACCACTAACACTGTCATTGATCTGCTTAGTAGGCTCTTTCCTTTCTCCGCGTCTAAAAGGAGGCTATTTCAGATATTCACAGCTCTGATAATTAGAAACCTTCTAATTTCCAGCCTAAATTTATTCATGGCTAGTTTAGACCCATTTGCACTTCAATAGCCCAGTCCCAGAGGGAGGATGGGATTGCAGAGCTGTAGATGGACATGATCTGTTTGACCCAGAGAGGAACCAGGTTCCTGCAGCCTCTGCAAAAGTCCCCAGTGACTTGGTTGAGCCATGGGCATTTGCTGTCAGTGAGAAGGGCTGAAACATTAACAGGATCAGGCCTGCAGGTGGTTAATTCAGAGCTGGTCATCACTTCTCAGATTAAATATTTGGTGGTTCCAAAACAGCTTTTACTTTGAGCTGAGAAATTGTCCCTTCCTTTCCCTCAAAGTCTCATTTTTGATGAAGCTGGAAGACAGGAAAATAAAATATTTTGGTTTATTTTCCTTAACTGATTTTTTAAATTGGGTTTTTTTTACCCTTTCTTTAGTGCTGAAAGAGAGAGAAGAAAAGAGGGTGAGAAATGCTGACTAAACCATTTTAACCATCTGTAGAATCCTTCAGAAATTATTTTAGATTTCAAAAACAGATTAGCAAAATATTTCCCATTTTTTCCCAAACAGGCCTCTGGAGGAAAATCATGGCACAGTACACCTTGTTAATCATCCTGAGCACCCTGCACTATACAGAGGGTACAGAAAACATGGTCCTGCCCGAGCAGCTAGCGGAAGTTAGGGCAGAGGGCTGGTGGAGAGTCTCTAACTGGTGTGAACAGAAATAAGCTGTTGGCTCTTGAAGTGCTGAGCTAACTACAGTGTATCTCCCCCGTCTTAAGGAAATAAAATCTGTCAGAATGGATGGGCAGTAATAATGAAAATACCACTGTTTCTTACTCAGAACACTCTCTAATCAATGTAAAAACTGGAAAAAGTCATCCTTTGCACTCCCTTTGATAGTCACAGAAAGAGATGTGTAGCATGGGCCAGCCTTGGGCAGATCATCCAACTCGGCAGGATGGGATTCTGCAGCATCTGTGCCACTCAACATTGCTCTGGACTCCACTCCACTGTTTCAGCACTGCCCTGTATTGCTCTGGCATCCCCCACATCGCTTCAGCATTGCTCCAGCATCTCCCCCGCAGTGCTCCAGCATCTCCCCGCATTGCTCCAGCTTCCTCCCGCATTGCTCTGAGCATCAGGTGATGCTGTTGCCCTCTGGGACCACACAGGGACCAGCAGCTCACCCAGGCTGGTGGGACACAGGGCTCTGGCGAAAGTCACCAGTGAGGAAGAAGGACCTAACGTGCCGACCCCCAGCCCCACACACAGTTCCCATCAGTCAGAGAGAGCTCCTCAGCATAGCCACTCTTAGCCACGCTTACAGTGCTGCTAAATAAAGTTCATCGCTGTTTAAATAAATGACTAATAAGCGTTGCTGAGTTTTTTAAATAAAAGCCCATCACTGTTAACACCTCCAGTTCCACTAATGATTTGAAAACAATTAGTGCCTTTCCAGGTCATGAAGAGGGCTGATCGCCTTCACCCACACTTGGTTTTATTTACGGCCTTCCCCTTTGTCGTCTTGACATTTGCCACATGAAAGTTGGGAAAAGCTGGGGAAGGAGGGCTAAAAGGAAGAAATACCTGATCATGTAAACAATTAGACCTTTATCCATCCTGCCCAAAGAGGTCCTTTATCTGATGACAACCTCTGCAGAACGGAAGAGGAGTAGGTACCTCCCTCTGGGACTATCCTAACTATTCAATCAATTCTCCTCAATTACTAACAAATCTAAATGTGATTTATCTGCCCAGGAATCATTCCAATATCAGGCGAGGATCTATCAATAAAACCCCCAAAGGCAATCTTTTTTTCACAGCTGTCAATAGAACCTCTGAAGCACAAAGAGAGGGAGCCGACGATTGAGATATTTTGCCTTTTTTTCTTCTTTTTTTTTTTTTTTGATCACTTAATTAAGTCGACAAGAAGCTGTCAAGGATAATTTTGAAAGCACACGGCCTCAGCATCTGACATTTGATAATATTACACTCCATGTTGATTGAAATTGATTTTTTCTTCTCTCTTCTTTTTTTTTTTTTTGTTGTTGGTGAAAGGCTGCAAAAAAGGGGGCATTTGACAACTTTCTTGCCCATAGATCCAAGGACAGCGGGCCAGTTTGTTAAGGTCAGTCATGACAAACAGTATGATGGGTTTTTAAAACCAGCTGAGTTTAACAATAGTAGGGCACGAGTATGTTATTTCAGTGTCAATAAAGCAAGCTGCTCAGCAGTTAGCAAATACCTCAGCAAGATCAGAGGCACCGGGATTAGAAATAATAGTAAATTTACAGGGTCAGATTCTGCTCTCAGTTAATACCATTGTAAATCCAGAGAGAAATTAATTGACTTCTACATTTTTTGGTCCAGAATAGTCCACATGAGGTCATTTTCTGAACTTGTTACCAGGGCTGCCAATTGCACCATTGCTTTGGATTTATTTGTATTTTTTTTTCTACCCTGATGGGAAGTCCCTTCCCTTTTCCTCCTGTAAGAGTCACTACTGTAAATCTCTGTAGATGATCATCTGCTTAAGTGCCTAAGCTACTTTGTAAACCTATAGATGCAATAGCTGCCATTCCCATGCCTTTGAAACAGAAACAAGTGCAGCTCTGCGAAGTGGAGCAGAATCTGGCCCCTGTCATTGCTCGGACAGCTCAGAAAAAAAGTATGAATGGCAAAAACCAGGTTACCGGTTTATTTCGCTATTTGGCTCTCCAAACAATGATCAGTATTTACTATTTGTTGCTTAGCACCCCACGCAGAAAACAAGGCAGACTCTCGGCAAATTGATTTGAACGATAATATTTTATTAAAGTTCTGTACTTAGTTGCTCTTGCAGCTGCAGCTGAGCAATTATGGCATTTCAAGAATAATTTATTGGTTATTGGAATCCAAGATGTTATTTCTTTTGTCTCAGCTACAGAAAAAGACCCTGGAGTACAGCAGTTGCGTAAGAGGCTGGGAAACCTGAAGATGCTCTCCTTGGCTTCTGGGCAGAACATCAGTAACCTGCCAAAGTCAGTGGGATTAAGAGTGGATGGTATGAGGAAGGATGGGTCCCAGGACATAAAAGCCACGTTCCTGCACATGAAAACCCCATCTTGGCGTCAGCTCATGCCCACACAGAGGACAAGTCACGCCACCTGCTCCAGCATATGGCACCATGGCTCAACAGGGCTGGGAACGGCTTGGAAAGGAGTCCCTTGATCTCTCCTCGAAGAGGAGATCCAGGATAATGTCAAGCCTGGTCCCTGTTTTATTTATGTCTTGTTCTTGCACAGGACAAACTGGAGACGCATCAACATCGTATCGCAACATGTTTCAGAAGACCCAGTTCTGGAGGGACTGGGGCTTCAGCAGTGGTGATGGGACCTTTCTCATCAGAAACCAGGTACGAAGTAGCATGTCTATCTTAAATGGATAGATCACCCCTCAGGAGAGTGTAATTTAGACACTGGGTAGCTTTCACCCATTGCAGAGCAACAGGGAGCAAGCAAGCTGAATTAATTAATTTAATTGCCCCAGGTCATCAAGAAAATCTGTAGCAGAGGACAGCAATGGTCACAAACACACCAAATCGGCGTGTGCTCTGAGCAGGTGCATGGGTTACGAAGGGTTAAACTGGGCTAGATTGAAGAAAGACATAATTATCCCAGGTAAGAATTAACTTGCCAGGAATTGGGAGCAAGGCACCACCTGACTTGAGCGAAATGATCTAAATCTGTATGTCCCACGCTGATTCCCACGCGGCTCTCCTGCAAATGATGCACCAGAATTAACTGAGCATATTTTACAGTAGGTACATTTCACCCCTCAGAGGAATACTATAAATGTTGGTCTCATGGACTCCACTCCTGCAGTACCCTGAGATGAAGAGAGAGAGAGGTTTAAATCCAAATCAGTGTCAGCGCTGCCTCTGGAAAGCTCTCACAACAATTAAAGCAGAATTATAACGGGTTCCCGGGAGTGACCGCAGTTTGGGTTTGAGGGGTGAGGGATCCTGGTCTCTCCACCTCATTTCAGGCAGATGAAGCTGGGGTTTTATGACTTTTGGGACCTTCTGACTAGGAAAAGAATGCCAGGGGTCACTGCTGGGCACTGAAATGTGACTGTAAGGTAAATTATTAGCCCAGCCTGAAGGTGTTTTTGGCAAGGTGCAGCTAGCCCTCTCCTAGCCACCTCCCAGGGATGCTCTGGGGGACAGCCAGAGCTAGACACCACCCCTGACTGCCCATTTGGGGTTGATCACCCTGGGTGCCAGTACAGATGAGGGTGTTGGTGCCAGAGAATGGTCCAGGTGAGCAGATTTTAGCAGTATAGATACAGCCTTTATGGCCTGATTTCCTGGCCACTTGATCTAGGAGACAATTTGGGATCTTGGCTGGTCACAACAAATGGTATCAAGATGAAGCAGTAGAGGTGGAAAGGCTCAGCTGTCCAACATAGCAGTGATGCTTCTCTTTGTAAGGGTCCCTGAAAGGGCAGATCCAGTGCTGTCCCCTGCTCTCCTCCCTCCATGGCTGTCTGTACCGTGATGCTCATAGAGACCAGACATGCTTTGCAGCAGACCTTCAGGATTGAAGGGTCAGGGTCAAGATGACATTGTGGGCATTCCTCAGCTACCCTGCAGGACCATCCTGTCCTGCTCTGCAGTTTGTCTGCTTGCCCAAGGGGCTAAATCGCAGAGCTGGTGCTTGACATTGGTCTGGAGAACATCTGCAGGATTTCCTAGTGCTCCTTTGGTGCGTGGCAATGAGTAAGCAGCATAAACATGGCCTTCAGTCACAACTTGAGGAAACTTTTGGTCCGAAAGTATGGTTTTTCCTTGCTCAGGATTCACTTGGGCGTGCAAAGTGTGAGCATCAAGATTTATTCCTGGTTTTTGCTTTCTGTGAAGTCCTCATTTCCTGGAGCCTCGGGACAATGGAAAATTTTCGCTGTTCAATGTTAGATTTGCTTCCTTAGGAAATAGCTGCATACAAATGTGGGCTGGAGTTTGCTGATCTGGGAAACCACAGAGAGAAGGCATGACTCTCACACATTGCCCCCCTTTGGTTTCCTCTGCTCTGCTGAATACAGCAGGCTGAGGGCCATCCTGTGGTCTTAGAGCACACGGCATGACATGTAGTTAAACTCCCTTCCCTTCTCATCCCATGAGGAATCCCACTTGTCACCTAAGGGGAATGATCCCTGCCCATGGTCTCTCCCACAACGTGTAGAGACTGTTGCTGCTGGCAACTAAGCAGCACGCTATCACTGCCCCTGCACAGGGTGGGGGCAAGAATGGGGGAGAGTGGAAGTAAGAAAACCTGTGGGTTGAGATAAAAACAGGTTAATTGGTCAACCACAAAAAGGAAAATAACAACAACAACAATAATATAATGTACAAAATGAGTGATGAACAGCGCAATGTCTTACCACCCAAAGTCAACGCTACGCAAGGCCCTCAGCTGCCACACAAGGCCCCCAGCCACCCAGCCTCCCAGCACATGCACACAAAGCAAAACAAGGAATTCATTCTCCACTTCCCATGGCCAGGCAGGTGTTCAGCCATCCCCAGGAAAACAGGGTTCCATCATGTGTAACTGTGACTTGGGAAGACAAACACCATCGCTCCGAACACCAATGCTGCACAAGAGCCCCCAGCTGCAAACGGAACATGATGTCCTATGGTATGGAATATCTCTTTGGTCAGTTTGGGTCAGCTGCCCTGGCTGTGTCCCCTCACACCTTCTTGGGCATCCCCCCTTCCTTCTCTTTGGCAGGGCAGTGTGAGAAGCTGAAAAGTCCTTGACTGCTTGGCAACAACTAAGAACATCAGCGTGTTATCATCGTTGTTCTCACCCTACAGCCTAAACCCAGCACTGCACCAGCTGCCAGAAAGAAAATTAACTCTATCCCTGCTGAAACCAGAACAACTGTCCAGGCTGGGCTTGCTGGGCCGGAGTGAAACCAAGCCGGCTGGAGCATCATGACCACTGTCAGTTCTGCAGTGTGACCAGCAACCCTCTGTCCCCTGTCCTGCTCTTGGCTTGAGTTTGGTGTTTCTGTATGAGAGGAAAGGAAGAGTTGCACTTCTGTCAGCTTTTTTCTTATATTTTTGTCTTTTCCTCTAAAAGACACTGCCTATTCCCACAAACTCAGCTCCACCTAAGAGACTTGAAGTACAAAGCCTCTCATGCAACGTGTCAGAGTGGGATTTACTGTGAACCATTGGTCCCCATGCTGCAAGCCAGGGTGATGCAGTCATGCTGTGCTGAGCCCTCCCTACCTCACACCTGAAGCGGTCATTTCCGCCTGGACCCAACAACTCATTTAGGCTCTGAGCAGACCACAATAATTGCAGTCCAGAAAATGTTTCCCCATTGAAACTCCTCCACTGCTTGGGATTGCCCTGCTCTGAGGCAAAGCAGCTGGATCCTTCAGGGGTTTAGAAGCACCCCTGGGTGCTAAATGTAGCAGCACCAGGCTCACCAGAGCCCAGCTTGACCATAGTACGATCTAGGCTTTGGGAGAAGGACCTTTGGGTTTTCCTCAGGGGATCAGAACAAGGACTTCGGTTACCTTGGCACATTGAGGTCATGGGGCAAAATGGACAAACGGTTCCCAAGCAAGCTGGGCTGGTCTGCAGCCAGGCCTGGGAACGCTGACCATGGAGTGCTGCTTTTGCCTTTAATGCCTTTGCTTCTGGCAAGTCACTTAACGGTTTGGTTTGCCCTTGGTGTAAAATGGGTAGAATAATGACTTCCTACTTTGCAGGGGCAACATGAGAATTAATTAATTATTTGGAAGTAATTAAGTTTCTTATTTCACAAAAAGTCTTTTTCTTTCTTTCTTTCTTGCTTGCTTGCTTGCTTGCTTGCTTTCTTGTTTTCTTGCTTTCTTGCTTTCTTTCTCTTTTTCTCTCTTTTTCTCTTTCTTTCTCTCTTTCTCTATCTTTTTTTTTTTTTTTTAAAGTAATTGTGTTGCAGAGAGCCTTGCCTGTCACCATGGGTCTGAGCTCATGGGTGCCTCCCAATACTGATGCATCTTCTACTCCTTGCCCAAGAAGGAAGGAGGGAGCTGAGGTCCTGCCACCCCCATGAGCTTTGCAGGCTGCAATCACAACGCCACGGCTTCCCTCCTATGCCAGGTTTAAAAACCCAGTGGTGGCCACTTTTGTATTTGGAAAGGCCAAATCTTGTCAGTATCGGGTTCCTCTAACAGCTGGGTATCAGGCCCAGGGCAGATGAGTTGAGAACCTTGCCCCAGGCAGGCAGGCAGAGCTGGGTCCCTGGTCCCTCCAGTGTGCCCAAGCCATGGGGTTGGTCCCCAGGTCCTCCTGGCAGCTCTGAGCTACAGCTCCTTGCTGAGCCTGTGGTGCTGGCAGAGATCCTTCAATGGTGGGCAGGGACACGGGTGTTATCATGGGAACAGGTCTGCTGACAGAGGGCAGGAGGCAGTGATAAGTGAGTCTGCAAGAGATAGAATAGAATAGAATAGAATAGAATAGAATAGAATAGAATAGAATAGAATAGAATAGAATAGAATCATTAAGGTTGGAAGTGACCTCAAGGATCGTCTAGTCCAACCATCCCCCCACCACCTATTACCCACTAAACCACGTCCCTAAGTACCACATCCAACCTTTCCTTAAACACCCCCAGGGACGGGGACTCCACCACCTCCCTGGGCAACCCGTTCCAGTGCCCGACCACCCTTTCCAAGAAGAATTTTCTCCTCATCTCCAACCTGAACCTTCCCTGGCGCAACTTGCAGCCATTTCCCCTTGTCCTGTCACTAGTTATCTGCGAGAAGAGGCCAACCCCCAGCTCACCACAACTCCCTTTCAGGTAGTTGTAGAGGGCAATAAGGTCTGCCCTGAGCCTCCTCTTCTCCAGACTAAACAAGCCCAGTTCCTTCAGCCGCTCCTCATAAGACCTGTGCTCCAGCCCCTTCACCAGTTTCGTTGCCCTTTGGTTGTCTTTCCCTAATGGAGACAACAGGTCTTTCAAATTGCAATTAAGACTATTGAGGAAGTCTCCGTTCCTTGGGAAGCGTTATACAGAGTACTTAAAACATACATTTTGAAGTTAATTTGGTATCAGAACTCATATATTCAGATTCTCCTTACTTAACCATTTAAGATGCAGACTTCCATTCAAAGCCTCTTGTTTGTCATCATTTTCAGAAATGTTGCAGGAAACAAGCAGTGACGGATGAGAAACCTAGAACTATCTGCTGGCAACAGACGTCTGACAAAGCGATAAGTACGGCTAATTCCCCTGGGCATTATTTGTACACAGTGCATAGATATGGGTGAATTATTGCTGTCCCTGATTGTCTAATGATTTTTTTTTTTCCCTCTCATATGATCTTTTTTTCTTACCCGGTATTTTTGACATCTGAGAAATTCATATTGGCAGGTTGATCTATATTGTCTAATATAACATGGAGTGTAATCAATCACAAATCCTGCCTAGCCTTTTTCAGTAACTTCAGTTACAGTGAAATGACAGAGGTCTATCCCAAGGTAATGAAGATTGCATTACTAACTTCCACTAAAAACTTGACATATAGACCAGACCCACTAAAGAAAAAAATTAGTACTAAGCCCTTAAATTACTACTCAGCATTTACGACTGCAATACCAACCCAACCTGGAGACTTAGGAAAGTTATGACATTTCTTTCTTGTCGTGGCTGGGTGCCACATAGACGCTCACTCCATCCCCCTCATCAGAAAAGGGAGAGAATCGGAAGAGTGAAAGTGAGAAAACTCGTGGATTCAGACACAACAGTTTAATCAGTGAAGCAAAAGCCGCGTGCACAAGCAAAGCAAAACCAGGAATTCATTCCCCACTGCCCACGGCAGGCAGGGTTCAGCCATCCCCAGGACAGCAGGGCTCCGTCACACGTAACGGTTACTGGGGAAGGCAAACGCCATCACTCCGAATGTCACTGTCCGTCCCCCCCCCCCCTTCCTCTTCCTCCCAAGCCCCTTACAAACCGAGCATGACGCCATACAGTATGGGATGTCCCTTTGGTCATTGGGGTCAGCTGCCCTGTCTGTCCCCTCCCAACTCCCCGCACACCCCCAGCCATCCCGCCAGCGGGGCGGTGCGAGAAGCAGCAAAGGCCTCGGCTCTATGCAAGCATCGCTCAGCAACAGCAAAAACATCTCTGCGCCGTCAGCGCTGCTTCCAGCACAAACCCAAACCACAGCCCCATGCTGGCTGCTGTGAAGGAAATTAACTCTCTCTCAGCGGAAACCAAGACATTTCTCTACATGGTGTCCATTCAGAGAAAGTCAAGCTTAGATCTTCATCTAACCACCTTCATCCATGGGCCCTTTGGAGATGGAGATCCATCTAAACCCAGCCAACTGGCTTGTAACGGGGCGAGATTCATTTCTCAGACACTGAGTGTGGCACAGGGACTGTGCTCCCAGGTCAAGGACACCACGGGAAAGCCCCTGATGGTTTCGGGTGGGTCTGGTGTCCCAGCTCAGGGGATGCCAACAGCACAATATGCAAGAGGTGCTGGTGCAGTGCTGTTTTGGGAGAAAAGGGCTGTGGTCTTCATGAAAACATCACACTCTCAGCCTCTTCAGAGAGACGGCTTCAAATAAGGTTTCAGAAAATTATTCATGAAGAGGGATTTTCGTCAGGAATTGAGAAAGTTTTGAGGAGAAGCAGAAGGCGCTTTGCCAGAACAGGACTGAACCTTACCATCCCAATGGTTATACAAGTGTTTTTAAAATTAATGCTCAAGGAAAACTGAGAGGGGAACAAAATCACAGACCTTAGAATGATGCATGCTCTTTGTGTGAAGATGCTATGAACATTTCTTATGTTGAAATAGGGTAGGCCAGAAGCTGGCAAAACTCAGGGATGAGGAGGGTAAAGCCAATCAAGTCCCATTTAAACAGCACACTTTAAAACAGGCAACTGGGTCGTGTGTGAGATGGGGCATGCTGACAAACCAGCTGGAAAGCCACAGCAAGAACATCAGTGTTGCTCCATTTCAGAAAGGGGGACCTAGATAAAAATGGGACAGCCTTGTAAGAATGAAGCCAAGAAGAGCCAAGTAGAAGGGGTGAAAGACTGGTAAGATGCAGGAGAGTTACATAGAGACATTATTTCAGAGCCTGATAGTAAATCTCTATCCCAGATCACAGCAGACTTTAGAAAGACCCCCCTGGAAATCTGGCATGAGTCAGCAATAGCTCAAATTAGACTACGAGGTGTTAGAACGTGTCCTTCAAAAAGCTGAAGGCCTGTCCACCAAAAGAAAACAGGAAACAAAAATTCTGGCAACTTAAATCTGAAAACATAACAGGACAGAAAAAAAAATATTTTGAGGAAAAAATTGCTGAAGGTGCAAACATTGGTAATAAATCAGAGGCAGGAGCCTGCAGAGAGTTTGTAGGGCAATTACAGCACAAGAACAATTGCACTGTCAGACTGAAGTTTCCTCTAACCTAGTACCCTGTCTCTGACAGCCGCTGATACCAGATGTTTAGTAAAGCATTGCAGAGCTTTTAGTGACACTTTCCCAGTACTCTTTTCCAGGGATTTGCAGGTTGGTATCTTCCAGTAGGCCTCATCAGGGACTTCAGATACTCATGGTGCAGCAGAAATATTTAGAGAAGACAGGATCCCTGTGGAGAAACCAAGTGATTTTTTTCACATCTATATTCAGTACAAAGAAGCCTGGAGAGTATCCCACACTTGTAATGCCTATTTTGTGGGGTTCAGCAGAAGATAAGTCAGAAATAGAAGTTTCAGTAGGAGAGACGTAGAACAGCTTGGTAAAGTGAATATGGTCGTTATCAGGATGGGGTGATGTTCTCTGGGCTGTAGAGGAACTGGGACATGAAATTGGTCACTATTATCTATGCTATACCCTTGCACAAGGTCAGCGTGTCTCCTGCCCATACACACTGTTCTCAAGTGCAATTGCAGACCGACAGCACCCGTAAGTCTGAGATCTGTACTAAGCAAACCGTTAGATGTAGTGGTGAAGAACACGATCAGGGCATAGATGGTAAATGTAATACAATGAAGAAGACTCAACCCATCTGTCATAAAGGGAAGCCAACCTTATAAATCTATTAGACCTCTTTGAAAGTCTTTTTAAGCTTAGGAAAAGAGGCCCTCTGGTACTAGATAGGCAGGTTTTCTATGAGGTAACACACTAAAAGCTACTACAGCAGCTAGAAGGGTAGGGCCTTTAATTAATTAATGACTGGGTGTGGAAAAACTGCTTTAGAAACAGAGCATAGGAATAGCAGCTGTCCAGCTTTCACAAGTCACCAATGGAATCCCATACGTGTCTGTAGTAAGATCCATGCTGCTCAATGTATTAACGAATAACCCAGGATGAAGTGTGGATAGAGAGGTGACAAAACTCAGTGATATTATTGAATTATTCAGGGTAGTAAAAGTAGAAGCTGACTGCTGAGATTGCAGAAGGCTCTGCAACCCTGAGTGACTGGAAAATAAAATTGAAGATGAAGTTCAACGTTCCTAAATGCTAAGTAATGCACACACATGAACTCTGAATTGTCTATTACCATCAGGAAAGGGCATTTGGAGTTATAGGTAACTCTGAGAAATAGTCAACTCACTGCTTGGTGATGGGCAGAAAAGCAAATGACATGTTGATAAATATTAAGAAGGCATGAAGAACTAGCCAGGAATGTTGTATCACGGTATGAATTAACGCTACACCTGCACCGTGACTTTCTGGCCTTCCCGTCGCCTAAAGGAAAACATATGAAAAAGATGGGAAGGCTTGCCCAGGAGAAGAATGGTTTCACACAAAGTCCAGAAAATTCCACCAAAAAGAGGTGAGTGTGGAGACAGAGGTGTATAAAGGCAAAGAAAGTGTGTCCTTCCTACCGCGCGTGGTGGGCTCCACAGCTTATCACCAACAGACGTGGTGAATGCTGAGAGTTATTGTGGTTTCAGAACGCAGTGAAACAAATTCATGGAAGGAAAATCCTTGAAGGCCATTGATACAGAGTTACCGCTTTCACCTTGGAAAGCCTTTATGTTGGAAATTCAGAGAATATACTTTATGCAAATAGATTTGTATTTGGCATGCTCTTATTCTTGCCTCTAGCCTTTAGTCAAGAGCTGAAGTTGGAGGCAAGGTACTGGGCCATGTGGTTCTTTGGGTTGATATAGCTGTTTCATGTTGTTGCTTCAGCTACAGCAAAATTCCTAAATCCCACGGCATCTCAAAAAGCATGTCAGAGGCCCTGGGCTCTGGACAGAGGTCTGGAGCAGGTCATGCTTCTCTGAGCTATCTTCTCAGGATGTCTGCCTGTGCAGGCAACTTCACAGTTACACTGTCCAATTTCAGGGTCATTTGCTCAGAAATGGAGATTAGAAATGAATTTTTTAAGTGAAAGTGGGGGTTCTTGTGCCTAATTCTGGGCCAGGACTTTTTCGTAGTTGGGGACTGTCCAAGTGCAGAGGGTGCTTGATCATTATCCTCCTGCTGCGGGGCAGAATGGTGGACAGGACAGTCCAACTATCCTAGTATAGCTTGTACTAACAGCTCGGACAACGTCCATGTGATGAGCACACTTGGGTTACCCAGGTGCTTTTGGAAACCGGAGCCTTTCTCCCTCCACTGCAAATAAAGAGTGGGATCCCAGTGTCTGCTGGCAGAAATACAGCCCCCACAGACACACTGCTCCTGCCACCGCCTGCATTTAAATCTCACCAACCATCCTGCTCTACCTTAAACCGCCAGCTTTAGAGGTCCCCACTCATCAAACTCTTGTCAGGCAAGAAGAGGGAGAACAAGGAAGGCTTAATTGATCAGCTTCGAAAGTAGCCTTGAGAACTTGATTCAGATATTGACTTCCAACGAGCTGGTTTAACTCCAGCTTCCAGAGCCAGCAATGGCTGAACATCAAAACTATTAACCTCTGGCCTTACCAGTTGGTGAGACATCACAGCAGCAGTAATTAGGAAGTCAATCGGAATCACATGTCTCACTTACACTGGCATGTCAATCAATAGTGCCAGTGACAGATTCATTAGGCCAGGCCTTGCAGCACAAGCTAGTAACAACCTCATAAAATACGCTTTTGAGGTAGGGCAAAGAAAAATCTGCTAGGAGGACTTGACTAGATGACAATATGTATTGATTAGGGCTCAAGCAATTTATGAAGTGCTACTTGCTCTGCAACCTTTCTGGCTCGGTGCTAAATTTTCCCAAGTAGTTGCTAAATAAAACAAAATATTACACTTTTTAAAGCCATTTTCTGACAGGGCATTTTTTATGCTAGTTACAACTAACAAATAATCTAGCAAGGTAAAACTTCAACAGTTACTTAATGGTGAAAGGTACCTTTCATTTCTCCGGTCATCAGGCTTTGAAAGAAGACATCCATCTGGATGTGAAAAAAGAATCATCTGAAATGTGATTAGGAAACTCTCCTACCTTCTGGAGACAAATTGCATTTTAGCATGCCTTTCTTTAAAGCATTTCAGTGGCCATTCTGTTTGGCGGGCCACAAGAAAAGTGAATACTTCAGTTTTTAAAACTAAATTAAAAGCTCAGTTTGCAGAGTACAACTAGATCTCTGCTGCTTGTTGCAAACACATTATCTTTTAAAGACAGAAGCAACTGTAATTAGGGACTTGGAGAAATGTTCTTTTCATTGCTGTTCTTTAAATGGGATCTTTTTTCCTTATTTTGCTTGTAGCCAGTTTTTGTCGGGATTTTCCCAAAGTTCATAAGGACTCACTGCTCTTATGTCTGTCACTGGTGGTGGGATTTATTTCCTCTTTCCCTGCATGGTGAGGGAGCACTGTGTGCTCAGGCAAAGGGTCCATGTAGGGCCCCTGCAGCGACAGCTATCTCTGTGGGATTTCAAATCTTGTGTGTCTTGACCCTCTCTCCAAGACAAATATCAGAACTGGCACATTTCTATCCACTGGCTGAAGATGCCAAAACGCAGCCATGAGGCAGGTGGTGCAATATTCACAAGCACCAGAAAGAAATAAAGGAATATTCAGAGATTCTCTCAATATCTGATTAATTGCCTGTGTTTGTTATTAAAATATACTTAGCAAGGAGGGTGTCTTGTTAGTGCTGAATCTTGCTAATGCTGAAGGACTTGGGCACATTCTTGTAGCAGAAGACTCCAGAGAGATACTTTTGGCAGCTAAATGTGAGCGGACAAATTTTTCTCTGATCTACCATAATTGAAACTGTTCAGTTCCACATTTTTAAGGCCCTCTGCCAATTGCATCCACTTTGCAGTGTCAAAGATTGCCCAAAAGTCAAAATAAAAAGACCATCAGGTTTCAGCAATAACTAGAAAAGAGGTTTAGAAAGATGCCTGCATCTTGCCTGCAAGAGAGAGCCCCTTCCCTTCCCTTCCCTTCCCTTCCCTTCCCTTCCCTTCCCTTCCCTTCCCTTCCCTTCCCTTC
>VWZZ01004360.1:21576-50341 GCA_013399095.1 Psophia crepitans | reverse complement strand
CCGTCCCGTCCCGTCCCTCAGCTGTTAAAGGCACAGCATAAATGCTTGTTGGGTCAGAGTTTAACCACTTCTGGTCATAGAGGAGGTTTCTCCATTTTTTTCCAGATATCTTCAGCTGTGATGCAGCAAAGGGAAATTTCTCAGGGTGGAAAAGCTAAATGCCTGCACCAACACCACGTCCAGAAAAAGCCCAGTTTCTTATTTTCCCGTCTGACTAATAAAACCACCAAAGCAGCCACTGTGAGGCAAACGCCTAATATTTTGGAAGGACACTGACTGAGGATTTGATTATTTGTTAATAACAAGAGTTTTCTGGTTAATTAATTTGGGAGTGTTATTAATGTTAATAGTACAGCTGGGCCAATAATTTACGATGATTAATTTCCTCGCCAAAGTCAGGTCTTTTCTGCTCTTGAATTGTCCAAGAACAGATCATAGTTTTTTCAGATTGATTCATTACTTTACCTTGTTTGCCAGGTAACTTCCACAAATAACTCTGGGTTTGGGTCACTGGTACTGGGTCACTTTCACATGTGAAAGCTGAACTGCAGGGTGGGACAGGTAGGCCACACCATGAGTTTGGCTCTCCAGTATGGGGTACAAAACATTTTAAGTTGCTTTCGTTGCCAAATGTCTGTGAATAACACATTAAATTGCCCTCCCCAATTCCCTCCAACACTCTTGCCAGTAAATTCCTTGCTCTACCAAACAACCCTGTGAGTAGATTAAAATTCATTAGAATAACTGAGAGAAAGGGCCATAAACAGGGTCTAAGTAGAAACAATTTGATTAAATATTCAGAATGATTATACATGGCCATTTTTTCCATTCCTCTTCATTCTATGCCATTTGATTTCTAAAAGCTGTAATCGTCTTTCCTAAAAGAATCCCACGGGGTTCAATAAAATCCAGTGGAAAAGGAGGAGTGAACTGGGTATAAGTTGTTGAGTGCTGGGAATCCTTTAAATTATTTCTAACATGGAGAGTTTTGGAAAGGAGGGGTATCTGCTCCACGTACGGACTGGAGGAAGGTCACTATGCATATGGTTTCCTCTGTAATAGCGGCATTTCACATAGCAAAGTG
This sequence comes from Psophia crepitans, assembly GCA_013399095.1. Lineage (NCBI taxonomy): Eukaryota > Metazoa > Chordata > Aves > Gruiformes > Psophiidae > Psophia > Psophia crepitans. The sequence goes on along the minus strand of VWZZ01004360.1, from coordinate 49,257 downwards.
AAAGCTTTAATGAAGGAGTAATAACTGCCTACATTGGCAAAGAATGAAACCATCTGTGTTTTTGTGAAAAGCACTAAAATAACTTTGTTTCCTCCAGTCGATTCTCTTTTTGTGACTTTTGAAAGGCTGTTTGGTTTTATCCCTCAGTAAAGTTATTTTAAAGGGTCTAATGAGAGGGCCAAGTACGCTCATCGTAAACCTTGTGCATGGGGATAGGCAGATGCTCTCCCTTTTCTGCAGCCTCCCCAAGAAACTCTGGGTGAAGCTGATGAAAACCTTTGGACGGTCCCGCAGTCCATCCAATCCGTCTTTGAGCCTTTGACATAAGCCCTGGTGACACTTACCTAAGGATGAGGTGGCAGCAAGGGATGGATGTGAAGATGGTCACCCTTTCTGCCAACCCACAGGACCCTTGCTTGTAGCTAAAGCAACCCTACCATTGCCACACCTCAGAGCTGCTGGTATGGACAAAGTCTACAGGTCACTGCCATTTTAATTGTCTGGTTTTGGTGGCCTGCTTGGATGGTGTCAGTGTGTTTTGTCCAAGCCTGGCAAGCCCCTCAAGCTTTCCCACGCTTCAGCTAGCACTTTGCAGGGCTGATTTATTCCAGTTTATCAACTCCTAGAGCTGGAAGAGGCAACTATTAAATTAGTATCACAATTAAAATCCAATCAGTGCAGCACTTGCTTGAAATCTCTGAATCAACACAATAGGTCATGAAATCAAATTATGAGATATTAGAAGGAATGGCTTGCTGCAGTCTTGCCTCAGCACATTTAACGGAGAAAGCTTTGCTGTCCTGTTGCTGGCACAGCTGGTGGAAGAACACATGCGTGTATATGACTTCAATGATTACACTTCTATTCCAACCTAAGACAATTTTAAGGCAGCAGAACAAGCAGGACATACATTGTGCATGTTCATGCATATACCAGACATAGAGCAAGCATATGCCAAATAACTCTGCTTTTTACATTTCAGAGTTGTCACTTATCAGAGGCTTTTGGTGTTGATTTTCGAGGCATTGGTTGTTTCCTCACCATCATTTCAGGACTGAAGATGCAGTAAAGTGATTGTCCTGCAGCAGAAGCTTCATGCCTGCTGGGTAGATGGGTGTGTGCCCCTGCATCCCCCATGCTGGCATCCCTGTATCCCTGCATCCATCCCGGTACCTCTGCCCCGTAACTGTGGCTGTGAGCCTGCAGAATCATGCAGATCAACAGCACATGGAATCACAGAATGGCTTGGGTTGGAAGGGACCTTAAAAGATCATCTGGTTCTACCTCCCCGCCATAGGCAGGGATGCCACCCACTAGGTCAGGTTGGCCAGGGCCCCATCCAACCTGGCCTTGGACACTGCCAGGGATGGAGCATCCACAGCTTCTCAGGGCACCCTGTGCCAGGGCCTCAGCACCCTCACAGGGAAGAATTTCTTCCTAATATCTAACCCAAATCTGCCCTCTTTTAGTTTAAAACCATTGCCCCTTGTCCTATCATTATCTACCCGAGTAAAGAGTCCCTCTCCATCCTTTCTATAAGACCCCTTTAAGTATTGAAAGGGCACAATGAGGTCACCCCAGAGCCTTCTCTTCTCCAGGCTGAACATCCTCAGCTCTCCCAGTCTGTCTCCATAGCAGAGGTGCTCCAGCCCTCTAATCATCTTCGTGGCCTCCTCTGGACTCGCTCCAACAGACCCACATCTTTCTTGTGCTGGGGGTCCTGGAGCTGGACGCAGTGCTCCAGGTGGGGTCTCAGGAGGGCAGAGTAGAGGTGGGGACCATCCCTTTCCTCGCCCTGCTGGTGAGGTCTCTTTTGATGCAGCCAAGGACACCCTTGGCCTTCCAGGCTGCCAGCACATGCTGCCGGCTCATGTGGAGCCTTTCTCCCCCAGAACCCCCAGTCTCTCCCTGCAGGGCTGCTCTCAGTGCGTTCTTCTCCCAGTCTGTGCTCACGTCTGGGATTGTCCCGACCCAGGTGCAGCACCCAGCACTTGGACTTGTTGAACCTCATTTGGTTCACATGGGCCCACTTCTCCAGCCTGTTCAGGTTCCAGGTCTGAATGGCATCCCTTCCTTCTTTTGTGTCAACTGCACCGCTCAGCTTGGTGTCATCTGCAGCCTTGCTGAGGGTGCACTCGATGCCATCATCTATGTCATTGATAAAGATATTGAAACGCACCAGCCCAAAGACAGACCCCTGAGGGACACGGCTCATCACTGGCCTCCACCTGGACATAGAATCATTGACCACATCATATGAACCTTCAAAAATATCCAAGAAAGAGAAAGAAAGGAAAATCTTTATTAGGAAAATTGATCTGCACCTTGTGGTCAGGGTAATGGACATAAAACCTCTGATCAAAAGAAAAGACCATCTCTTTAGAAAAATATCTCAAAATGTAAACAGAAATTGTAAACCACATGTATGTTCCTCACATAACATTTACATAATATACGTCCTAAAATGTCCTGGATTTTAAATTGACGTAGGATTGGGGAAGGAATCCACAGTTGCTCTAAAATTGAAAGCTGATTTTGAAGTGTATTCAGCAAAATATAGTACTATATTCAGCAAAATATAGTAATTTATAATCTAATCAGCCAAAGTTTTCTCAGGCTGAGCTCAAACCTGTGATTCCAGCCCTTCTCTCCTTGCTCTGTGAGGGAATTGCCTGGCAACCTTTAGTGCCACCCCTTGCCTGTTTGTGTCATCTGCTGAAAAAAAAGGGAAGCAAATGAGGGAAAAAAGGAGCAGTGAGGGCACCAGATGCTCACCTGTCTGAATCATGGAATTATAGAATCTTTAAGGTTGGAAAAGACCTCTAAGATCATCAAGTCCAACTGTCAACCCAACACCACCATGTCTACTAAACCATGTCCCGAAGTGCCACGTCTACACGGTTTTGAACACCTCCAAGGATGGTGACTCCACCACCTCCCTGAGCAGCCTGTTCCAAAGCCTGACCACTCTTTCCGAGAAGAAATTTTTCCTAATACCAAATCTAAACCTCCCCTGGAGCAACTTGTGGCCATTTTCTCTTGTTCTGTCACTTGTTACTTGGGAGAAGAGACTGACCCCCATGTGGTTACACCCTCCTGTCAGGGAGTTGCAGACAACAATCAGGTCTCCCCTGAGCCTCCACCAGACCGAACCCCCCCAGTTCCCTCAGCCGCTCCCATCAGACTGGTGCTCGAGCCCCTTGACCAGTTTCGTTGCCCTTCTCTGGACATGCTCCAGCCCCACAATGTCCTTCTGGCACGGAGGGGCCCAAAACCGAACACAGCACTCGAGGTGCGGCCTCCCCAGAGCCAAGTACAGGGGCACGGTCACCGACCTGGTCCTGCTGGCCACCTCACCCCTGATACCAGCCAAGATACTGTTGGTCCCCTTGGCCACCTGGGCACACTGCTGACTCATGTTCAGCCGGCTGTCAGCCAGCACCCCCAGGTCCAGGAGGGTTCTCAGGTTCTGAGAAACAGAGCTCCCCAACTAGGGCTAATTTCTCCAGCCCTTTTGATGATGTTTTTTCCATCATCTTCTTCAAAGTTTCACCATAAATCTCCAACCAGTCTGAAATCTCTTGGGTATAGGGAAATATCCATTTTTATCTTCCTCATCAACATGCCTCTAACCATACAGCTGGTGTGACCTGTTTGCCAAGTATAATGTGAAACTACCTTATAGCTCCTTGGAAAAACTTACCAAATTATTCTCTTAGACACTTGTGGGCTTCTGGATATGTGCTGGATGAAATGGAGGAATGCGCTGCTCGTAAAGGCATCGTGGATATCATCAAATTATACCTCATAATTGGCAGTCACTAAACAATTTATTCATTTGTGAAATTCAGGGCCAACAAAGATTGACAGTCTCATGCTGAGAGAGGTTAAAGCCACAAAACTGTTGTGGTGTCAAAGAATAATTAAAAGGAAAAAAAAAAGGAATCTAGAGGAAATAAAAAGCTCCTGCAAGATGTTTCCTAGTGTCTAGTCCAGTTTGGTCTTGCCTATTTCTAATAAACAGGATTTTAAGTTATTCTTTTGCAAATTTTCCAGAGTCCACCTGAAAACCTGGAATCAGACCACATTTTCCTCCTAAAACTCAGATATTTTTTTTTTCCTCACTACACATTTCTTCATCAGTTACTGTCTCCAATAACCTTTGGGAAGTTGGATGCTGTAAGGACCTTCATGATTTTTTGGATGAGATATTTGACCTCAACACCTCAGACAGGTCAGCCAAGACATTCTGTTTTGGGGTCTAAAACTTATTTTTAGAAAACTGCTGGATTTTAAAATGGGAAAAGCTCTTGGATTTTATCTGATGCAATGACTCCAGATGAAGTTTTCAATACTTTTTTAATAAAAAAAAAATTCAAGCAAAGGAGTCTAGGTTAATCTGTGTTTAACTTGCAGAATAGATTAAAAAAGAATTTAGCTGAAAATCCTGAATAAAACACTTCAATTTTTTTTTTTTAAATAAAATCCATTTTGCAAGTTTCCTAATAGGTTTTGTTTGAAAGAATTTAAAAATAAAAAAGGAAAATATTTCATTACAAGGTGAAAATTTTGACAACCCCCAAATTTATTTTTGCTCAGATTTCATTTCTACAAAAAATAAACAAAAATAATTTTCAGCTGACAGTGAACCCTTTCTCCTCCTCAGATTTCCATTCCCAAAATACTATTTTCCTGCTAGATCTTGAGGGTTAAAAAAAGAATGACTCCTATTTTTCCAGAAAAGCTAACTTCAGTGCTTACAGCTACAGTCTGACTTTGGGCATGCTTCTGCTGTCCACAGTCTGGTGTCCATGAGATATCCAAATAATAAATAAGCCATCCATGTGAGACATCAAATTAATTCATAAATACTCTGAAACTTTATTTATTATACCAATAGAGTTATGGAAAAGTGTACTCATTTAAGGTTTCCTGTTTGTGCACCCTCCACTCCACAAATACCTCTTTTATCTCTTAAATGGCCTGTTGTACCATCTTACCATAACTAAAAAAGGACTCAACAATCCAACTGCCAAACAGTGAGGCAGAAATACGAGGAGAAAAGCCCTCCAGAAACGTGTCCTTCCAGTTGGTGCTGGTGTGCTTGGGACAGAAGGAAGAGGAATTCCCCTCATCCATGTCTGCTTGACAGAAAAAACAAGGTTTTGGTCTTTTTAAGGCGCTGCAGACACATGGACAGACCCCTGGCTTCTGCTGTGTCTGTGTATGTCATGGTAGAAAGATGAACCCTTGGGAAGCCCATGCCTTGCCACAATGTCAGCTGGGCAGGTGGTGTTCCCATTTCATACCACATGCAAGAGGCTTCATAACCAGCTCCATATCTATCACTCAGCTTTAGTCAATACTCATTAAACATAAGTAAAATTAGACTTTAAGCTTCTCAAGAGTGAGACGATGCTCTGGCTCCAACAGCCTCATCCAATTATGCTTCAAGCCTAATGAGCTTCAGCGAAAGAGTATCTGAAAGAAATGCAGGAAAATGCAAAATTTGCTAACTGAGGCAGAAAGATTTAAGACTGAGGCCTTACTTGATGCCAGGAGGACACAGTGGAAGTACCATACTCTGGGTTCCCCCTGGGTTTTGAGTCACTCCTTTGTTTTTCATCTGTGGCAGTGGGTCCAGGATGCACCAGTGCATTGTCACCAAGGTCCTGGGCTCTACAGGGACAGGTAGCAAAACACAGGGAGCCTGGTGCTATAATCGCTTTGTCCTGTCAGTGAAGAAATTAGTAGGGAAAACCTATCCCTTGGCTCCCTAACACAGGTGACAGGTTTGCACTCTTATTCCACCAGTACCAGATTTATCGGCATTCACTGGTGAAAATTTTACAAGGATCATAGTTTTGGCTTCATCTGCTGTAACCAAAATCAACCTGCTTTTTTTGGGGGGGCAACCTCTTTAGTGCCTTTTCTGGGTTTTCTCAACAACTTCTACACTGCTACCACTTCTAGGCTCACGCGAACACTGAGAGTGAATTTGATGCAGAGATTTTTCTTTAGAGAATAATGTGAGGGACAACAGAGGCACTTTTTGCCTATGCAGGGGATTTCTTGTGGTTTGCTTCAAGACGAATGACAGAAAGACTGTCACTTAAAAACAGCAAAGCAACACCGAGTAGCAGACCAATAGCCATGTGGTTTCACCTCCTGTTGAAACTATTTTTATCACCACTTTATGCTTCATTGACCAATGGATTTCTTTTCAGCTTTGCACTTTTATATATATTATCCATATACACACACACGCGACTATTTTTTTATCTTCATCATTACATAGTGCTGCTTTTCGTGCCATTTAGACATGAACCTCGTTTGAACCCTAAAGCCCCATTTGTGACACACAAAAATACTGTCATTTACATTCTGTGCCAAAGTATTATATAAAAGGCATCAAATGGGAGGAGAGGCAGGAAGCTGGGAGTAAAGATATATAGTCAGCAAAGTATATAACTTCTGGCATATTACTGCTTAATCCTAACATAATTATTCTCATCCTTTTATTTGATTAACTTCTAATGGTTCCTCTTGGTGTTAAAGGTCCCAGTCTGATCATTTGATTTTAGTGTCTGCTATAATTACCGATAATGTTCTTTGCAAGACAATTTAATGATAACCGCATAATGGCCTATATGAAGAAAGCTGCAGGGTTTCAATGCTTTTGAGTAATATAAAATACATTAGACTAACACAAGCTATCAACATGACAGGGAATGTTTGATTTACACCAAGGACTATGTTATAGAGTTGTGGAATTTTTTTTTTGCCCTTCTTCTTCCTTTCTTTTTTTTTTTTTCTTTTTTTGCAACCGTTCACAATAAATGACAGAACAGTTGGACAATCTGCAACTTGCTGAGAGCAATAAAACGTAGTACAAAGTTAGAAGTGACACGGCGCCGGGCCCGAAGAGCTGCGCTGAAGCATCCTGCCAGACTGGTGTGGCAGCAGGGCCTGCCCTGCCCGCATCAGAGGATGTCACCGCGAGATACTCCTCGTGTTTTTTAAAACCAAACTTAGGCAAAGTTTCCAACCTCCCTTGTCTTTTCTGGGTAGATGGGTGGTTTGGATTTCCAGGCAGCTTTTTCATTGTATTTAAAATCACTGAACAACAAACAACTCGCCCCAATATTTATCGACAGGTCTTTACTTCCATTTCCCAAACCTGACGTAAAATGAAATTTGATTTCAGCCCAGCCAGGCTGCCATTCACATCCGTGTTTCGCTTCACACCGTTGTATTTTCACAGCTAAATATTGCACTGAGCTAAGTGGTTCAAGCTTAGCAAACACTCCTTCGTTCGAAATTAAGCAATCGCTCATGGTTCTGGCAAAACGAAGCATAATTTATGGTGTGCACATAGGAGAGAAAATTTCCTGTCAAAAAAAGGTTAGCAGTGGACATATTACATTTGCTGTTCTTTTTTATTCCAGGATAATGGCATTTGGACAAAAGTAGGCCCGTCCTGTTTATAGTGCTTTATGCCCCATTAGTATTATTGCAAGTCTCTGGACTCACATGTTAAAGCACTTAATCAAAGGCAATGGGTTGAAAATCATGTCCCAGCACTTCTCATATTTGATTCGTTCCTCCCAGATAGAAAGAAGTAAAAAATGCATTACTAGCATCAAAACAGCACATGCATTATCTGCTAAGCAGTTGAGAAGCTATCATTGGGTTTTATCCCTTTGGGTACTAGGACGGACAGGAATTTTCCCCATTCATCCATTCAGAGATCTGAGACTGCTATTTTTCATTTTTCACCCTTTGACAGACAATCCTTTCATTTTCCAGAGATCTCTGTTTTAAAGACACCTTCATGTCACTTATTTTAATTGCAAGCTGCAGGCTTTTCGCCTGGAAAAAAAAAAAAAGAAAAAGAAAAAGAAAAAAAAAAGCTTTAGAAAGACAATATTTGAGGTAGTGTTACTTTTATGAAGATCCTCCAAGGATTTTCTCTGAGACAAACCTAATAATGGGAGAGGAACGTATCTTAAGGGGAGAATTAATTTATACATTTAATTACTTGGGATCCATTCTACTTCTCGATGATGCATTTTGATTCTCCACGAGAGCCCTGGCTACGGCTGCTCATCAGCCCTGGCAGGGATCAAGGGAGCTGGTGAACAGGGTGACTGGGGCAGGTCCCATCCAGGCCTGCTGCAGGGTTACAGCTATGCATCCAGGTGCATTTGGTTGCAGCTCAGAGAGCTGCTGGTGGGTTTTTTCCTCCCGTTCTCCGAAGATGAGTGCCATGCTAAACCCATGTCCAGTGAATTTACAAGCTGCAGTTGTGTCACGCAGCCTGAGCGCAAAGGAGGGCAGTAAAGCAGTGCGAGAAGGAGGTAACTGAACATGCTCGGTTGAGCAAGGTGGGGTGGATGCCTGCATGGAGCAGGCAGCAAACTTCTGCCAAATTCCATGGAACTGAGAGGTGATGGTAATTATGGCACTGTTCTTACTATTCCCAAAGCATGAATTCAATTTTATTTAGGTGTTGCTCAGCCAGAAGGACTGAACCCTGCCCAGATGCTCTGCAGAAGCAAGGTGAACTCCCAGCTTGTTGGGGCTGTAACTTCTGACCTCAGGAGAAGTGATTGTGATTTGCATCAGGAAAAAAATTAGACCATATCCAGGGAAAAGGAGGAAGAAATAATCCAAAATAATTCACAAAACCTACGGGTGGTGCCAGGACAGTTGGCTGACCCAGAACAATTTTTAGGTTCAACGGCCAAAATAACTTGATAACTGCTACTTACCTCTGCACTTTTTTTTCTTGACAGCCCCAGCCCCACCGTTGGTATTGCAGAGTAATTTCTTTCATGAAGAGCAAAAGTCCTTGGGCATCAGCTTTACTTTTAAAAGGGTTGTGTTTCCTGTACAGCTCCAGGCACATTTTGGTTTGTAAATAAAATACAAATGACTAGAGCTCAATGGTGAAAGCTCCCGTTTTGATTTGTACAGACCCACCACTACATTTTTTTTGTCATTTGTGGGATGAATAAAAATGAACACACAAAAATTTGACCCTTTCATTTTCCTCCTCAGCAAATTCTTTTGTGGTTCACTCTTTTGTGCTGTGGACTCCAGTGCCTTGTTCTGTACCAATGAAACCCAAAGCACAAGGAAAAAAACTTGATCATCTACTTTGGCTGTTTAATAGTTGCAGGTTTCTTCCTTCTTTCTGTCAACACCTAAAGGAATGCAATGCCCTTGTGACCAGATAAAAGAAAAATTATTTTCCTGGAGATTTAAAGCTCTCCCATCCCTTTTTTCTTTTTGGGAGCAGATGGAGAACACAGAACACTTGCCTGATGATGTGGAGGGAGTTTTCCAGCAAAATGAGGAGTGTCTCACTTCAAAGTCCAGATGATTTCAATATTTTCTGCTGTTACCTTGAGCAGAAACTTCAGTACCCAGAAGCTGTGATATGCACATGGGGCACTCTCTGGACAAGGACCATTAGCTATTTACTCTGTGTGTCAAGTTGACCCTTTGGTTGACACTGGCATTTCCTTTGAAGTCCCCCGATTCCTGAAATGCCCAGGGTTTTGACAGGTTCTTTTCCCTGCCCTGCTCTGGACACCCCCAGTTTTGGGGCAGCTATCAAAGCTGCATTTAAAGCAAAGGCTCAATCATTCGTGCATGCAGCACAGCCACAACCTTATATTTGCTCTTTATTTTCTCTCCCCTTCTAACAGAGCCTAATGCTTTATTTACTTTTTTGACCTCTGCTGCACATTGAGCTGTCAGTAGCAATGCCTAAATCTTGTCCTTGTGAGTTACGACTAATTCAGAACCCATCAGCATGTACAAGTAGTTTAAACTCTTTTCCTTCCAGTGTGCATTACCTACACACTGCTGATGCTTCTCATCTGCCATTGAACTGCAAGACTATAATTTGGTAGGGCCTTCCAGCAATGCTCTTTCATCTTTACAAACCTTAACAAGTCTGGATGGTCAGCATAGGAATCCAAGAAGAAGAAGAAAGAGCTTACTGATAACAACAAAGAGGATTTTTCTCCTCTTAACAGTGCTCTGACACAGTCAGCATCTAGGTCATTTAATCTCCTTGTAGTTCAATATCCCAGCTGGGTGTATGAAGGTTGTCTTGGTTTTATCTCTGGCTATTGACTTACGGGCTGGTTGGAGCAGTCTCTGATGCCAAAACAACGTGTGTATCTAGAAGGCCAGAAGACACAATTGTAAAGTTATAGTCAGCTGTGTTGGTCCAAGTTTACTGCTCTTCAGAAATAACATTAAGGATGCTTGGGAAACAAAAGGTTGCGTTCTTAGAATCATGGAATCATAGAACCATAGAAGCATAGAATCTTTGAGGTTGGAAAAGATCATTAAGTCCAACTGTCAACCCAACACTAACATGTCTACATGCTTTTTCAACACCTTCACGGATGGTGACTTCCCCATCTCCCTAGGCAGCCTGTTCCAATGCCTGACCACTCTTTCAGTGAAGAAATTTTTCCTAATACCCAACCTAAACCTCCCCTGGAGCAATTTGAGGCCATTTCCTCTTGTTCTATCACTTGTTACCTGGGAGAAGTAGACCAACACCCACCTCTCCACAACTTTCTTTGAGGGAGTTGCAGAGAGTGATCAGGTCTCCCCTCAGCCTCCTCCTCTCCAGACTAAAGCCCCCCAGTTGTCTCAGCTGCTCCCATCAGATTTGTGCTCCAGACCCTTCATCAGTTTTGTTGCCCTTCTCTGGACATGCTCCAGCACCTCAATGTCTTTCCTCTACTGAGAGACCCAAAACCGGACACAGAACTCCAGGTGTGGCCCCACCAGAGCCGAGTACAGGGGGACAGTCACTGCCCCGGTCCTGCTGGCCACCCCACACCTGATACCAGCCAGGATGCTGTTGGCCCCCTTGGCCACCTGGGCACACTGCTGGCTCATGTTCAGCCACTGTCAGCCAGCACCCCCAGGTCCTTTTCCTCCAGGCCCTTTCCAGCTACTTTGCTCTAAGTCTGTAGTGGTGTCTGGGGTTGGTGTGACCCCAGTGCAGGACACAGCACTTGGCACTGTTAAACTTCCTTCAAATGACCTTGACCCATCATTCCAGCCTGTCCCACTTCTGTTGATGACTTTGCACCTTCCAGAAATGCGTTTTCTTTGCTTGCCAGAAATGCATTTTCTTTTCCACTCTTTGCAGTGTGGTGGGTCCTAAAAATGGCTCGTGATTGAGGTTTGCTCTGGATCTGACAGTCACAGCTCCCATTGCAAGCAGACTGATTTAGAGGGTGATTCAAATCCTTGAAGAAGATGTTTAAGATGAAGGGAGGAACAGCTCTCCAAGGAGATTTCCTCTGTTCACTGGCTGGAGGAGGAATCTAAATACCCACGTTTTCTCACATAAAGGTGGCTAAGGCCAGCTAAGGATTCCCCTATTTCTTGATAACAGAAGATCACTCTCTTACAATTATTTTTTGTTCAATACCTCTCTGTAACTACCCCTTACTCTTTTCTTGTCCATAGTTAATGTCAAGATGGGTGTTGAAAAGTCGGTTCACTGAAAGGTCCCTAAGATGGTCATCCCAAGGCACATGACTGCAAGGAGGTCTTGAGCAAATGCAAGTTGTTTGGTCCAGCAAAGAGGAATTTAAAAGGGTGAATCAAATTGAAGATTACGCTACTTGAAAAGTTATTACAAAAAGCTGTCGGTAATGATGAATGGGGCCACAAATTGTAGCTGAGGAGGTTTCAGATTGGGCAGTAGGAAAAAAATATTTCCTAGGAAAATGGTGAATCCTTGGGCAGCGGTGCCCAAGCTGTTGGATGTATCCCACCCAGATACATCTCCGACAAACTGAGCTGATCTCAAAGGATTCTCACACTCCTGGTGCCTCAGCTGAGCAAATCCAGGTTTCTTTTCTCCTGTGGCAGCAAAGCACCCTCTGGAGAGGCAGAGACAACTGAGCAACCCTCTTCACAGCCTGGATGGTTATTCAGACATGAGATCATTAAGAGATTCCCTACGCATATCCTAATTAAAAACTCTGCAATGCAAATAGCAAGATAAAGGGATTTCTGACAACAAGCAGGATGAAGTGCCACTCGAGCACTAATTAAATATGATGGCAGTTAATCAACGTGCAGTGTCTTGCAACACTTTGGTAAAGTCTAAAGAGGACTCAGCAATCGGGGGCAAGGCCACAGTAGGAATTTGGCATGAAACTACCTTGATTTACAAATACAAAAAGAGATAAAACATTTGAGTGCTCAGTTTAAAAACTGTATGGAGTAACCGATGGTGCCAGTATTTATATTGCAGCTTCACCAATCAATAACTTTAACAATAGGCAATTAATCAATACCTTTAACAACCCTGGGAGAGGATGACATCTCCGGTAAATCTGAATGCTACACTGCAGATCCATGCCTTAAATACTCATCCCTCTGTCACAGATGAAATATTTGACCAAATTCTGAAAGGTGCTGAGTGCCTGTAGTCTTCAGGAGGCAACCACACTCCCTGAAATCTGTTTCCCTTCTAGTAAATGTATGTGTGTGTTTTTCATATGGGCAAATGCAATGCGAACACTGTGACTGTGATGACCTCTTCCTGTCACTGTCCTGCCTAGCATCCTGGTGGCACCAGACTTCAGAGAGACCATCTCTGATGAGCAGAGTTGCCGCCTGGGCTCTAATTCTACATTCCAGGCACCTGCCAAAGAGAGTCTATATTAAGTTTATTTCACAAATAGATCTGTAGACATTTCCCTGCTGGAATTCGACCATTTCAGCATCTTCAAGGAGGAAGGGCAGCTGCCCCCAGGCTGTTCTCAGCACCACTCATAGCTTGTTGCTAATTCAGAAATCAACCTACAGCATCGACTGGCAATGGCATCCCTGATTAATCCAAGTTCTCTATCAAGATGCTCTGTACTGTGCAAAAATCTTACTGAACAGTCTTGTACACAACATAAGCCCATTAAAATGATGGTCTGATTCTCTAAAGGTTTGGCTATATGGCTTCCCATAAAAAGTTTCATAAACCACCCACAATCAGCCGCCTTAATCCTCAATTCCTAAAAGCATATTGTGCACAGAGTGACACGCTGAAAAATGAGAGGAGTTCTCTGGGCACAGCACCAGAACTCGACTGCTAATTGTGGAAATAAATAACAACGGCTCCTAGAGGCCCAGTGGTTGGGTTGTTTGGTTGGTTGTTTGTTTATCCTCCCTACCAGCAAGATTTCTCCATGGGTAGAATATGGAAATATGAAATGAAACAAACAAACCAACCCATCCTCTACTGCATAAGTTTGATTAAATGCAATACGTTGTGTGGGTTTTGTTTTGTTTTGTTTTCTCTGGGAGGGTCACCAGGAAATGGAAAAATCAGGCTGTTTTGAAATTGAAATTCTCTCTTCTACAGCCATCCGACAGCAGCCAGCAGCTTGGCTAAATACGAGGCCCAAGGGTGACAGAGCGTTGCAAACGATGCATGGCTAACAGGGAGATATTCTGCAATTCAAGTGGACATAAAATCCTCCTCCATTCATTTCCTAGACCCTGTTTTAGCTCCAGCTAGCTGCTGGATGGTTGTCCTGATGAAGCCCGCTGGTGCTCTGATGCTTATCTTCCGCAGGTTTGCCAAGTCTTCAGGCTTTGCTGAATGTCAGGAATAACCTTCAGTGCAACTCTTGAGTGCCAGGTGAAGAGCACGGTGTACCTGCTTGAGATCTGCTAAAGTAGTCCCACACACCCAGTGCAGGGGCTGCATGGGCATAGACGCCTCGTGGGGATGGACGGATCTCCCGATGCTTCCCAGCGGGTGCTGTATGCCTCCTTGTACTCTCCCGACCTTCGAAACTCGTCGCTGATTCACAGCCTGAGTGAATCCAAGCTGCACTAAGGTGAGTCCAGAGACTCCAGTGAAAGGCTCTTTCCGCTCTGTTGTGAAAATGAGAGCTGGATGTAGGCATTCTTATCTATTTTAATATATTAATTGGGATTTATGTAAAAGTCTATATGGGTCTGAACATAGCTTAAAATTATATCTCACACTGAGTGACTATGTACATCGTTCTCTTTGGGTATATCCCTTCGCTTTGATATCAACAGCAGGAATTGTACAAAGTCCCAATTGCCATCAAGCAACCTTCTGGTTCAATCCACTGGTGTTTAACTGGGTACGGGCTGCTGAGAAGTGTGCAGCAGACGAGGTGACGGCATGCACAGCTAACATTTTCTGAAGCCTCTTTGCCACTGCATGCAGGTGGGTGAAACTAGACACATGGGACTTTTCAGCTATATATTCTGTGAAGATGATAAGCAAATTCTGCTGCAACTAATTCATAGAATCATAGAATCATTAAGGTTGGAAGAGACCTCCAAGGTCATCTAGCTCAACCGTCCCCCTACCACCTATTACCCACTAAACCATGTCCTTAAATACCACATCCAACCTTTCCTTAAACACCCCCAGGGATGGTGACTCCACCAACTCCCTGGGCAACCCATTCCAAGGCCCGACCACCCTTTCCAAGAAGAAATTTCTCCTCATCTCCAACCTGAACCTCCCCTGGCACAACTTGCGACCCCTTGTCCTGTCATTAGTTATCTGGGAGAAGAGGCCGACCCCCAGCTCACCATGACTTCCTTTCAGGGAGTTGCAGAGGGTGATCAGGTCTCCCCTCAGCCTCCTCTTCTCCAGGCTAAACAAGCCCAGTTCCCTCAGCCGCTCCTCATGAGACCTGTGCTCCAGCCCCTTCACCAGTTTTGTTGCCCTTCTTTGGACACACTCCAGCACCTCAATGTCCTTCTGATACTGAGGGGTCCAAAACCGAACACAGAACTTGAGGGGCGGCCTCACCAGGGCTGAGTACAGGGGGACGATCACTGCCCTGCTCCTGCTGGCCACCCCATTCCTGGCACAAGCCAGGATGCTGTTGGCCTTCTTGGCCACCTGGGCACACTGCTGGCTCATGTTCATTCTTGATGGAACTGCTTACTTCATATAGCCCTGCAGGCTTGTAGCTTGGGGAGAATCTCAGGGTAAAGCCACAATTCCACCCCCATGCCCTGTGTAGGGGTAATATGGCTGAAAACAAACGCTCTGCCTGAAGGCATACATTTTACTACTGGCCACAAACTGCAGTCTCAAAGACCATAGCTGACAAGGGAAAGCTTTAATTTTGAATGTCATCAGTAGGCACTGTAAATGAAAGACAGCTTATCCAGCAGCAACAGCCAGCCAACAGGTGGCATATGCCTTGGAAAAGAGCAATGATTTTCCACCCTCCAAATTAACTATTGACCACTGAATCTTTATTTTATGTCAGTGGGATCAGTCATCAGATTTTTTTCCTTTTTTACGTCTATCTTACATGTATAAACAGAGGTCTGACATTACACAGCAGGCAGCGAGAACTTGCTGAGACTCAGTTTGCAGTTGCTTATAACCTTGCTAGTTACTGACTTCTGAACTGGCAATTTTCAGAAGATGTGCCCAAGGCTTGTCTGACAGGTTAGAGAACTCCAGTTAGTTCTGTATTTTCTTCTCTGGCAGTGGGCAATAATGGATGCTTAGGGAACAAATCCAGAAAAGGAAGCCTAAAGAGTGTTTTTTCCTTTGGCATCTCCTTTAAACTTCTCGCAAGGAGCTGTCAAGGGATTGCTTGAGTTCAGAGTGCATTTGAACTACTGATACAGTAACCAGAGAAGCACTTTCACTCCATGGTTTTATTTATTCTCTTTTTAAACCTGTTTGAATTGCTGGCCTCCAAAATACCCTAGGGCAACAAGTTCAGAAATTTAATTAAGTTCTTTGTGAAAACTATTTGCTTAACCTAATACTGTTAGACATCTATACAAAGCTCAAGAGCTATGACAATTAAGGAGCTATGACAATCAAGGACCACAAACTTTTCAGAAGAATATAATAAATAGCTCTAAAGCCTTCCACCATAGCTTCAAGACTTCATTCTTGAGAGTTAAACTGTGAAAGTTGCGACCGTGGTCGTGACATACCTAGGCGGCATAGGAAATCAGCAGTAAAGCAGAAGCATGGCTCCAGATCCTGGTTCTGTTCGCATCCAAGTATCCTTCTCTCCAAGGCTATAGTCCAAAAGGCAGCTTACTGCTTTCCATGTCTGTGCTTCCCACACTGTGGAGGCACATAGAATCTTCATACCTTCACATCTTGGTACATCCAAGAAAATTTTGCCATATAAAAGATCAGCCCCAATTCCTATGACAAACTTTGAGTTTGAATTAAGAGGTTTTATCAGAAAAAAGAAATAATTTAAAAAAATACTAAACCACTCGATTTTTCCTTTTAACACATCCCTTGTAGAGTCCAAACATTAAGGTAAAGCAGATCTTGGGAACTACATATAATTTCCATGTTAGTTCCAACTACTAGAACCTTGTTCTGCACGGAAGAGAATATCATGAATAGGCCAGGCTACATTAATGAGTGGGTCCCATCTGTCCCCTGCTACAACTCAATTTGATTTCATTCATTCTCTTTTGTCTCTTTCACTTTGGAGCAGATTTTTGAGAATCTCACAACAGGCAGCAGGGTGAATGCTTAGTATTCAAAATTGCCATTAAGAAACCACAGAGATATCTCACAAACAATAGGACTGGCCACTTTCTCCAGGTATTATTTCATCAGGCTCTTTAGAACCCCAAAATAGAAAGCAAAGTCATTTCAAAGAGTTATTTAGTGAGGTTAAAATATCTATACAGCTTGCAGCTGGCCAGTGTCAATGGGACTGTAAGAGCTTCCTTGAGCTTTTGCTTGGCCTTTTCTTGTGACAATAGTAAGAGAGTATAGATATATAGGGAGCTGTTCTGCCTTTGTTTAAATTTTAAATAGGCCATAGAAATGTTGCTCTGGAGAATTTGATTAAAATTGAACTGAATAAAAAGCTCCTTCCATTTTTACTCATGTAGACTGGCATTGCACACCATATAATAGAAATATCATTTATGTAATACTCTACCTGTAATATGCATGTTCGGAAATGTTGATTAAAAATCAGCATTTCACTGGCACAATTTTAGAGTTTCAGCATCAGCTCATCTTTTTATGATGTTACCAAGCAGCTCCAGCTCCATTTACCTGTACATTACCACCAGCAAATAATACAGAAAGTTGATTCTTAATGTGGAGAATGCAAACTGCAAAGATTGAGGATGAAGTCATGCTCCTGCTGAAGGCCATGGTAAAATTCCCATAGATTTCAAGTAAGCCAATGTTTCTCTATAAATGCATCACTTTGGTGCTCACAGCTCAAGCTGCTCCCTTGCCTAAGCCAGGAAATGAACACTAAGTTGGTCATATCTTCATCACTGCTTCAAGGAGGCACACAACCTCAACCCTGGGAGCTGCATGTACATCATGGTAGCTTCTTCCCTGATGTTAAAACCCATCCCAGGACTCCTCCATTTGCAGACTCCCTCCAGGCCATCTCCTCCACTACCTCTTGGAGCTCTCTGAACTCCTCAAAGACTTTTACCTTGCCCGCATACAGTGGCACAATGACTTAGTATTACCTTACCACACTTTGTACACTTAATTGAGGAGCTCCAACTATAAGCTGGACCGTGTCAGACCATGATCCCTCAGCTGGCAATGGAAAAAGATGGGCACATGACTTGGGTTTCTCCAGCCCAGTCAGTCTCAGAAACCCTAAGAGAAACCTCTGTCCTTGCTAAGAACAAAGGGAGTCTGCTCTCCAGCTAATTCTTTGACGTTGCAAAGAGTAAAGATAAGTGGGCTGATGTCCTCAGTTCTTGCACACCTGCAGCAGCAATGACTACAGCCCTCAGTTTCCTGCAGCTTATCTTATCTCAGGTAAGGAAACTCTCGTAGCTGTTGTTGGCAGATCTCTGACTATCTGAGCTGTGCTTTATTCACCATTTTGATTTATCTTCCCATCAACTCAGCAAAGTGACTTAGAAACCCCTGGAAGAGGTCATGTAGAAAAAGATAATAGTTTTGTTAAGATGGTCCACAGGGCACATGGGAACATAGAGTATGCATCATTCCCTACCAGGGTTTGCGGCTACTTTAGTTACATCTGGATTTCACCTTGCAAGATGGGGTTGTTCAACCCAGGGAGGAAAATCTGAGTTTGTCCTTTCGTCAGTTCGCTGGCTGGATTTTGTTCCCTGTGGTTTGCTGCTTTCCTTTTCACTGTTAACAGGAGGTCGCTTCTAGTGATCTGCTTGGTCTCTTGCTTAAAAACCCAACCAGCACAAACCCTAAGAAACACAGAGGTGAAAAAGTCCAGGTTCTGTGGCTACTAGATGTGAATGCAGGAAATAAAGCAAGAAAAGGCTTGGTATTAAGGACTCATGATTTGATGATGAATGAGTGGCAGCTGCGCTCACGTGCAGTACACGGTATCTGGGAAATGTGATTTGTTTTCCATTAATCATACTTGCTTCTCTACTGAAAAGCTACCCACAGACCTGCAAGGGTCCTTGGGATGTCTGAGATTTAAAAAGGAAAGAAGCCACAACTGGCTTAAAAATTATGCTAAACTGAGTGGGAGATTGTCCCGTGATTGCTCAGAAACCCGCAGGGTGACATACGTCTGACAGGATATCACTGACTCATTAGCCCTAGTCAAAAGCACATTCCAAGTTTCAACTACCCACAGATCTCTATGGTGTACACTTAATTTTAAAACAATTAAAACAGCTGGTTGAGAAGTTGAACAGCAGTAGAGGGCATAGAAGCTGCAAGATCATAATTTATTTTTGAAGAAACTATCAGTCCTGTCAAAGGGAACTTCTGCCTGCAACAGACTGGGCTGTTGTGATAAAAATGAGAACATATGGGAAGTCAATATTTTATAGTTTAACAGCTTTTCCCTGTAGATGAGACCCCAGCCACTACAGTCCAGGAATATTAAACACCTAACGAGGCCCGCCTTGTTCTGTGGACCACAGGGATGGATTTACTGAATGGAAGGTGGTCCGTATCGCTTGTAACCCTCTCCCCATCCCTACTGGTTTCGTTGGCTGAGATGAACGCTCCCCCAGTTCTGTGCTGCAGAAGTGGTACACCTCTGGGCTGCAACTCCCAACCCACACTGCAAATGTCCTGTCTTGGCATCGCCCTGATGCAACTCCTTGTCCAGGTTCAAGGCCTCAGGTGGACATCCAAGCTTGCATATGTTGCATGCAATCTGCAATCTGATTTATTGCTTGGTTCCTATAGGGAACCTGCCAGCATGAGGTAAGGCTAGTTGCCCTTGTCACTGAAGGGAAAAACTCAAAGCAAAACCCACTTGCCAGCTCTTTACAGGAGCAATGTCACTCTTCTTTCTTGAAAAGTTCAAAACTCTTCAGTGCAGCTCCCCAAAGCTTCAGAAAAGTGGCTTCCAGTAGGGAATCTAGCTTGAGCTCACTTTTGTGTGGCCAACCGGTCTCCATCCACACTGCTGACTTCTAGGCACTGAGGGTTACAAGTCACCTCCTTTGCTAAGTTTGCAAAGTTCTCCTCAGCCATGCCTGCTTATTTGCTAGACAAAATAAGGCACAAAGCTTATGTGGTTTTCTCTAAGTCAGTAGTAGGACAGAGCAAGTTGCAACACAACTTTTGAGGCCAAACCCGCTGTTCTAGCTTGCAAAGCATCATCTCCCATCATCGCTATTTTGCCCCCTCAAATTTCCCTACTGTATATTTATAGCTTTACAGATGAACTCTGCCTTGAGCTTTATTTCCTTCTTCCAGATTTAATCTTTTTTTATTAAGACCATTTAGCACTGATCTATGTATCAACCCTATAATACCCTGCTGACACGAAAAATGTTGACACATCAAGCTGAAGTCTTGGAGCCACCATTTTCCAGTGGCTTTTTGAAATGATAACAAGCGACACTTATCATTTGCCATCCAATCCACTTGTACAATAAGCAAAAAGCCGAGCAAACTGCTTTTCCCCTGCACAAAGCAGTAATTTGTGTGGCACAGTCAGACCGACACGGGTTGCACGGGGAATGAAGATCAAAGGGGAAATTCACCTGCCTGTCTTGTTTGCTATTGATCTGAATCGTAGCCACTTTATCAGTAGCACTTTGCCATCACCCCTCAGAGATCAGAGTCTCCTATATCTTCTCGGCTCTTTTATTTATAGAACCATTTAATAAATACATTTTCTTTCCCTGGTCTCCCTTTTTTTTTTTTTTTTTTTGTGTTCTGTTTTGTTTGACCAGCAGAAACAAAGGGTTGCCCGCAGTGTCAAGGAAAAAGAAGGGTATATGGCCCCAATTCAGCAAAGCATGTAAATACGTGCCTGGTTTTGAACAGGGCCACAAACACATGCCCTTCCTCTTAGAGGCATGTAAACACGCATGAGGTTTTGAAATGCAGCTCTGTGACACAAGCGAACGCCACAGGGGGAAGAAGTTGATCAGCTGAATATTTTGCAGAATATCTTTGCTTCCTCCCTCCTCCTTTAGTTCATTACTGCTAATTACTGGGGTGGCTGGGGCAGAGCAAACAACGGCCTGACAAAAGCAAAGGAGCTAAAGACCCTAATGCATTCCTGTATTACCCTTTGAGTGGTAAAAGGGACAAGGAAGACCGTAAAAACAGAGAGGGGAAATGAAATCCCCAACCATGCAGCTAAGAAATGAACAAATGACTCTTCTCTTCACGCTGCCGGTGTTACACAACCTGCCTGCATTGGATTGAGACCTACGTGATCCTCTTCTAATTGAAATCACTTTACCTTGACCTCCAACAGTAAACTGAAAGCTTGTTGCTCTTGCTGCCAGCAAAGCATCAGCAGTAGGTTGTAGGAAATCCCAGCTGGGGACATGAGCTGCATTCACATGGCATTAATCTCGCACTAAGTGGCACTAAGTCAGGAGGTACCAGCAAGTCTATAAAACAGCCGTTGTGCCCGTCTGATGCTGCTGGCTCTGTGTCTACTCAGGTTGATACGTCCCCTGGCTGCTGTCTCGTCTCTCCTGCTTGAAGTTATAGAAGTGCAGCAAATAAAGCTGGAAGGGACCCTAGAAAGTCACTTAATGCGTGCCCTTCACCTTGGGTGAGATGAGCTAGACCTAAACCATGCCTGTGAGGTATTTGTTAACCAGTGTTGGAGATCCATCAGCTTTCTGGGCAACCTGTTCCAGGGCTTTGATAGTCTTTTCAGAGGAGACCTTTAGACTCCTTAGAGAGTCTGGGTATGGCTTGGGCACCTGATCAGTTCAGCTGGAATTTCCCAGTCCC
This sequence comes from Psophia crepitans, assembly GCA_013399095.1. Taxonomy (NCBI): domain Eukaryota; kingdom Metazoa; phylum Chordata; class Aves; order Gruiformes; family Psophiidae; genus Psophia; species Psophia crepitans. Next base: position 28,016 of record VWZZ01004360.1, on the reverse strand, counting down.
ACCACACCCAGTTCTGCTTTTTGCTATTCTGGTTTTGGGGAGAGACGTAGGATTTGCATGTGTTGTTTTAAATAAGACCCACAGGGTCTTCTGAATGGTTTTTATGGCATTATGACATTACTAATAAACAAAAGCTGACCTATAGGGAAAAGCATGGACAGTTGTCTTATCAGTCTATACTTCACCAGCTCTGTGGAATACAGATTATTTTAGTTTTAGTATCACCAGCTCAGGTCCCCTCTGTGTGAATGGAATGCTTTCTTTCCAAAGGCACTTAAAAAAAACGGCTTGGGTTCCCCTTGGTGAGTCTTTGACTACTGTAGCACATGACAGCTCCTGGGACGCTGACACTACCCTGCATGGGCTGAGAGCTGAGAGCAGCTGGAGATGCACCAGGGGGTCCCTGAGCCCACATGGGCTGGATGAATGTAGAGATGGGAGTGCCCTTCCCTTCCCTTCCCTTCCCTTCCCTTCCCTTCCCTCATTACAAGCAATGAAATCGAAAGATGAATGGAATACTTTGATATTTTTGGTACTTGGGTTTGTATTTTTCTAGCCGAGATTGTGCACCAAATGTGACAGAGATTTAAAGATGGATTTGTTCCAACCAAGAATCCACAGGAGGAAGAGAAGGGGGATTTACCATTCCCTAATGAAGTTCAGTTCTTCTTTACTAACTGGGATTATCTTCAAGTATTTGTTTTTATGAGGCAAGAATAACTTAAAATAAATATAAGTGAGTATGTAATGAAACTGCAGTGCAGGCCATCATAACCATGTGATTTACTTTAAGACAAATGGATAGTTATTTACTGGCTTTCTGGAGAACAAGTGCATTTCAGAGAAGTAAGGTCAGCTCTCTAAAATGAAGTCACAACAAAGAAACTTGAGGACAGACCCACAGTATTTTACTTACAGCCCAAAGTTTCTGGTGCTGCAATGTAGGTGCTTTGAGGCCGAGTCCTGAAAAAAGCACCCTTTTTTTCCTGATCAGTAGCCTGGGCTACTCTAGAGTACCTGCTGCATTATGTTGGACTGCAGCAGATACATTTGTGAAGTTTAGGGGTGGAAATAGTCCATCGCCAGAGGAGCGTGAACATTACTGGGGTATGACTCCAGTCCTCATCTCCACGCAGAGACACAGGTACAGAGCTGCCCTAGCCCTTCTGCAAAGGAGAGATGGCTTTCAAGGCACTGCGTTGGTCTGCAAGGCTCGTACTGCAGGTGAAGTAGGAGAAAAGGTGGGGGAACAGATTATGAGACCGATGAGCTGGGACTGAAGTTTCTTAGTAGATTAAGTTAAGAGTTGGGGCCCATAGAAGTTGGTGGAGAAACTCCCAGTGGGTTTCTGATGATGCCCTGGAGCAGGCGTAGGCTTATCAGAACCGACAAACCTTCGCGTTTTCCCCTGTCCTAATTACTTTATAGGGTATTATCATACTAATACGTGAGCATCAGATCTGTTTTTTTTTAATCTAAACTTGTGAAAACTGTGCAGCATTAAGAATGTGGTAATAAACGAAAAACGTTAACATGCAATTCCCTTATGCTTTTGAAAAATTACTTCATAAATGCAAAGTAAAATATTTTCCTTTTTATTACCTGACAATTACATATTAAGAATTTCTTTTTATGTTTAAAAACATATGCAATACGGGCAGGCAGGCTCCAAAATGTAATTGCTTTCTTTCTATAAGAATCAGATGTCATTTTCTCCAAACTAAACTCTGAAAAGAGATAGGGGAAGCAAATTGTTGTATACATTAAATTTTGAAACATCTGATAGCATTCCTCAATTAAACTATTTAAATGAAAAAAGATTGCTTTACAGCTCTATCATATCCACTGAATAAAACCTCTGTTGAGGCAAATTGGCAGTGGCAGGTACCAAATGCATTGGCCTTAATGAGACTGGACAACCTAATAGAGGTCATTGGTAATTGTTATTATATACAATACTGCACTGTCAAAAAAAACCCCTTAAGCTACACACATTGCTCAAGACACTGAGTTTCATTGCTGCAAAGGAAGGCTTTTATCTTCCTATGTAAAGCAATATTGTTGTTGTTTTTCATCATGAATTACAGGCTATAGCTAACAGTGCGATAGCAAAGGGAAACAGCATTGGTCACCATTGCCATCTTGTGAATGACGTTCTGGAGGAGATAGGAACCCCACTTGAAACATTTTTTCATTGATTTCAGTGGTTTGGGGTTGTAATTACGTGTTCTTGCCCAAACCCTGCGAATCCACTGCAAAGAGTACTGTCGACTGAGCTGTCCTGGGATCAAACTCTGCTGGGTTTTTTTGATGCTCAGCCACTGCACAAGCTGAAGGACCTGAATTTGTCCATATGATGATGCTGGTTCTCTGCTGCTCGATAAAAATGACAGCTTTTAAGATTTAATTTGTTGGAAGGAGGAATTAACTCTTGTTGACTCCTTGGCCTGTTGTGCTAATATTAAAATGAGGTCTTATAAAGAGGGGTCACAGATGACATTGCAGTTTTTCTGTTTCAAAGATCCTTCAGCTTCCTACAAGTTTTCCCATCTTTCCAATGGCTAGTGGGCCAAAATTTCTGTGCTGTCAGGAATTTAACCAAACAGCACTGTGGATCCTCTCCTTTCGAATTCACAGTAAATATTACAAAGATTTCCCTAAATGATTTGGCACTATTTTTAACAATCTCTGCAGCAGGGATTCACCAACATGTGTTTGGGATATTTCAGCCCTCTGGGGTGTGGGCTTCATATGTTTTATAACACACCCATGGCCATGTAATCTCTTCATATTTCGTCTCCCCGGCATGCCCTGTCTAGCTCCTGAGCTCTCTCGTCATACACAGGATAGTTGATGGCTTCACAAGTTGCTCCATATGGCTGGACAGTGCAGAATCTCCTGCCAGATTTTGGGGGATCAGCTAAGTGAACAACCTTCTTGGGGTCTGTAACACCAAAATAACAGTATGGTTCACTGACAATTTGTTTTCTCCCACTAATGTTCTTGTAAAAGAAAAGTAACCTCTTGATTAACTGGGAATATCTTGCAGTTGGCAAAATCTTGACATCAGCCCCACTGTCTTTTCCTTTAAATGCTGTACCAAAATAGCTAGTCTCTGCTGAGTGTTTTGCAAAGCACAAAATGTGTGTCCATTTAACCTAATAAAATATTAAATAACATTAAAGCTATGATATTTAGTTCTCCATTTTCCTGCAACTTACATAACGTTGTAGACTGGGACAAAGCGATCAGAAGACATTGCCTGCCTGATATTGTAATGCTTTGCTCTTAGCTGTGCACACGAGTGTAGAGCTGCTCCACCAGTGTGAAATCAACTTGCACTTCCACAGCCTGCTGCTGTTGGTCAGTGGTGGGATCTTCTCTGGGGCCAAAACTCTGCCCTCCCCAGTCTTACGTGACTGTACTGGGCTCTTGCAAACCTCTGAGCTGCTGCACACCTGTGTGGCTGTAGAGGACATTATGGAGGTACAAAACAAGGCTGAAATTACGTCATGGTTGTCAGTCGTCTTCTGAGGCTTTAATTCTCCTTGGATAGATTTTACTGTGTGTTTTACCTTTATTTTAGAGACTCGAGCTCCTTAGCTGAATGTTGTAAATCATTAAGGTCCGCACCGTGATATTTTAACATTGCTATTTAACAGAAGCAAGATTTTTATGGCAATGAAAACTGCTGCAGGGAAAAGAAAATGCTATGCAGACACCTAGCAGACAATTGCAAGTAAAAATCAAACAAAACTTTGGGTAAGACAAATATCTTTATGCCATTAATGTGTTAGCTCAGACTGGCAGACTGATTGAAATAAATCACTTTTTTCCTTTCAGTGTGGGAGATTTCCAGAGAAGGACGGTACAAAGGTCCTTTCTGCAGCTGAAAGAAACACCGTTCTCTTACATTTTTTTCCATACCATGCATGCAGCTGATGCACAAAAAGTGTAATTACAATCTGACATGGAAGTGATTGTCTGAGCCTGAAAATCAGTAATGTTAACACTTCTCAAAATAAATTTCAATTTGAAGCTGTGAATTTTACATTGAAATGAGTTTTTTCTTTAAAACCCTGGAGAAAACAGCCCTGTATGTGCGCATTAACAAATAGCTTTGCAAATCTAGGCTAAAGTGAATATTCAATTTCAGGAGGTCAAATTGAGATTCACTCTCAACAACAAAACCATGAAGCCACATGAGCCAAAGTTAACTCTCTTGTAGACATGACAGAGATTTTACCTGCTGCTAAGGTGGTCATTTGCCCCTTTACAGTCTCAGTGACATTTATATCCAAAGCCACATCCATTTGCGATTGGTTAAATACTTAACATTTCTACAGTGAATGTCTTTGAGAAGGTGGTTTTGCAGTTTGCCTTCAAGAGTAGGGGAGACTTTTCATGTGGTTTCAGGATATTGACAAGGAGATTTAACCTGTCTCTTGCTTTTCTACTGACTCCTCCATTCCTATAATTAAAACGCCAGGGAACTGAAGGTGGACTTCTAGGAGATACACACTGGGTAGCAGAAACATCAGTCTTACCCCCCAGACCTTAAACAAATCTCAGCACCATCAAGTCCCAGATAGGACTTAACTCTGGCACTGTGCTGGAGACCTGGGGTCTGCAGACCCCCTCTCAACACTAGCTTTGCTACTCTTCTCTGCACTGTACCTGGTGGGGCAGTGGTCCTTGCCTAGGGAGGGGTTTTTTATTTTTGGGGACCTCTATGGCAATTAAGCAGTGCAGACAATCTGATTCCAGTGCCTGAGTCTTGCTTTCTGTACTAATGTAGACATAACCTGAGACACGAAACCCCTCAGAAACTCTCCCTCCTGAGACAGTGAAGTATGTGCTTGAGCCAAAAGTCAACCTCTTACCTTTTTTTAATCTTTGAGTCCCATTATGGCACCAATGATCACAGTTTCTGGGGTTTCTTGCAAAGATACTCAGCATTTGAAAATCTTCAAGGAATATACAGCTCGGGAGACTCAAATTCTTCTGTCTTCTGTGGAGAACGCAAATTCTTCAGCATCTTCCCAGCAGGGCCACAAGGAAAAACTTTAATAAAAACTCTCTATTCTCTTACAAGGAAAAAAAAAAAGAAAAGGAAAAAAAAGAAGAGGAATTTTATACTCCTTTCTTTCATGTTCCCCAGGTCACAGAGAACAAATTCCATTCTACAGCAGGGTCATTAGCTGTATAATGGTGGGTCATAGACCTGCGGTACATTAATACCATGACTACGAGTGCACCTGGTACCAAACCACAATAACCACATGCTGTTACTAGTATCCACACGGTGGCTTTGAGCTTTGTCTGGCTCTGACTGACTCTGCACGTAGCCTTCTCTCAGTGGCAGCACATCCTTCTGCCCTCTGACTCTGTCTGCCCCCTGAGACCTGCACCATGTCACTGGATCATCTCTGCGCCAGACCTGGGGAAGGGTAGGGGCGTGGGCACAGTCACCTTGAGCGTGGCAGTGTTTTCCCCTCTTTCCAGTAAAATGGTACCCAAGAGTGGTCCATAAAAGCCACAAGATCTATGCTGGTGTGGGTGGTGCAAGACCTGTAGTATAATGATGCCCTTCTTAGTGTCCAGATGGTGCAAGTGCTAATCCTGAAAGTCCTTTTCTTGTGACAGCTGGCAGATACGTTCAAAGAACAGGGAAATTTTCTCTTCCCTTTCAACCTAGCAATTAATAATTTATTTTTTTTTTTCATTTATAAAGAAAGCAAAACTGGATCTCGAAACCTTGGCATATTTAATAAACTAGCAGAATAATCTCTATTACAAATGTTATGAAAACAAAAGTAAGGATTAGTGGTGCACTGCAGACACGCACCTCTGATGTGCTACCGGAGAAGACCTGGTCTTATTGGAAGTCGTTGAAGTTACAAATCTGTGTGCAGTATGTATGTGGCCTAAGAAGCAGTATGACTTGTGCACTAGAAGGAGCATTGAAGGAGGATGGAATTTTTCACTTGAAGGGAACAGGTGAACCACTTAATTTTCTTTTAGATGGATTTCTAGAGCCCTAACTTTAAATACCGATGAATGAAAAATTTTGGGTTAAGTGAAGGAGTGGAAGTTACACAACAATTTTTTGTTGTTGTTGTTTAAATTGTTGATAATGAAATTATATATTGAATATCATTTCCCTGTGTTAAATGGGGCCATAGTCATTTGGTAACCTTTCACATACACTTGATCCTGTGCAGGGCAACAGGAGCTCATGTTCACAGATCTAACTTTAGCCCACATATGTCACACTGAACCTTAGGTCATCAATGGTTTTGCTTTAGAAGATGTGAAATGCAGAGACCCTGAATAGGCTGAGGGATTGATGGGGCCCCATGTCTACTCACGTATGTCTCTACCCCAAAATCATAGAATCATTAAGGTTGGAAGAGACCTCAAGGATCATCCAGTCCAAC
>VWZZ01004360.1:0-20922 GCA_013399095.1 Psophia crepitans | reverse complement strand
GCACTGTTCCTGATACAGGCCAGGATGCCGTTGGCCTTCTTGGCCACCTGGGCACACTGCTGGCTCATGACAAGGGCATTATTGAGGACCAATGGTAGAAATCCCACAATGGCTCAGGCTACAGTCTGGTCCTCTGCTTGGACACAAGATCCAGTATAGTCACCATCCAACTCCTTCCAAGAGGATGAAGTACAGGACATTGGCCAATGTTGTCCTGCAGGTGTGGACAGAAGCAAAGCAAGGTCAGCAGGACCATGGCTGTGTTTCACTGCCTCGTAGCATTGCCAGCAGCCATCTGTACAAGGGGCAATGCAGTACGATGTGCTCATTACCGTGACACAAGGTGAAAGTTGGAGCTGTTTGTGACACTCACAGTACAATACTTCAAAGTGCTTTACATACAGTAATGACCAAAGTCCCCATGAAGGGACCATGCAACAGTTCAGCAAACCAGACTGCAAGATAAGTTTTCAAACTGGCCTTAAATGAATTTGCCAAATTGGCAACTCTGACGTCAAGTGGAAGTGAATTCTGCAAGTCTCAATCTATTTTATAGGGAAGTACTATTGATTTTTTTATCGTCTTCCTTTGCTTTATCCAGCTCTCCCCTCCCAACTCCCACCTTCAGCGGGATTGAATGCTGTGATTTAAGAGAGGCTGTTTAGTGCAAGAGACCCTCTTGGTGGCGAATTAGAGGATGGCTTGCCCCGTACATCCTAGCAGTCAGCCTGCAGGGATGTGCGTATCCATCACCCACACACACGGCGTTTACAATACAATTATATCCCTCAAGCTGGTAGCTGGGGCTGCTGACAGCCTCCAACGCCACTCCGATGCCAGTTAATACGTGGATCTGGCCCTTAAGAAGCCGAATTCATCAGTGCCACCATGCGTGCAGCATGCCACCGAGGGAGCAGCGTGGACCGTGCCTTAGCCCTGCTGCATTTGGGAGCACTGGGACTAGAAGAAATCACCAGGCTTTGAAGGGCAATGGCTAACTTTGCGCTTCCTTGCAGAGAGTATCACCCATTTTTCTTTCTCGGCTGTGAAACAGAACAAGGTTGTTCCCGAAGAAATAATTTGCAGTTTCTCTTAAAATCTTCTCTAGCTACAGGAAAGTCACTTCTGACTGAGAAGTAGCATCTGCTCCTCTAACATCTTTCCTGTCCTACAGAAAAAAACAATGACTTTTGCGGAGAAACATAAAGATATCCTTGGTGCTTCTTCTCACTCCAGTAGCGTAAGATGGGCTTTGGAGGTCACAGTGACATATTTTATCCGCTCCACATCTTTCTCCAACACAACTCCACTCTCTGATGGAGTAGCCTGGCACCTGTACGTGGTCATGCGTGCATCACCTTTTCCTGGCAAAGCCCTTCTACCCCAGGAAATCACTTCTGGCATCTGTCGCTCTTGGGGAAGAGCCCTTAGCTTCTGTGGCTTCAGATAGCAGTGCTGATAATGTCACTGTGCTCCGGCTCTGCTTGCTTGGTATCTGACTAAAGCAGCTTTGAGATTCCAGGGGTCCATGTGTAACGGAGCAGTAGAAGCCAACTGAGGTCTGCAAATGTAGTAGCTGAAGATAAGATACCAAGAACAGAGGACTTAAAACAAATGTATATCGTTATAGAATTGCAGATCTATTTCCTAAAAGAGACAGAGCCTGTTGATCTCTTTGTTGCAGGAAAGTCCAATACAACCCTTTGAGATCCAATAAAAAAAAAAGAAGAAAAAAAAAGTTAAGTAATTCCCACCTTTATCATCCCTGGAACCAACTACCTTTTTCAAGCCTTCTTTCTGAAGCTGCCAGAAGTTTCATCTTCTGTGACTAAAAAAATGAACTTTTGCTGCTTGGAAATAAGTCAAATCTATAGCTGGGATAGACATATTTGACAAAAAATGATTTTACTGAGGAGACCAAAATTATTCATGATGTCAGGAAAAACTGCACCACAGGTATAGACAAAGAAAAAAAAGCCAAAACAATTTATTTGACAAAACTATTTCATTTTTCATTTTAAAATAACATTTTTCATCTCTTTCATAACAAAACCCTAAAGATTTCCTAAAGATTAAATAACTTCTGAAATAAGCATCTCATTTTGTATTGACCAAAATACTCAGTCTTGACTTGACCTATAACATTTCATTTCTTGCATTTAATCAAAATAACGGAAAAAAAATTTCCTTGGGTTTAATCTGAACAGAAGTTTCTCCGATATTTGTCCTAGCCAACAACCCTAAGCCCATTATTTGTTCACATTTTTTCAACCAGACAGAGAAGATGCTTGCACGATAGACAGTGAGTTACGGTCTCTGTTTAGCCATAACAAGTTGAAGCCTGGGACGGAAATCTTACCTCCTGGGAAGCTCGTGGAAAATCTGCCACTAACATCGGAGGAGCCAGAACATCACCACAGCCTTTAATCTTCCTCTTTGCAGTACAAAAATCTTTTCATATTTTTCAAATCAATTAGTTTTCCCCCACATTTCCCCAATGACATGGACCCTCCGCTGAGTTAGGGGAGACCCTCAGCGTCTCCTGCCCACCATTTTATCTGTGTGACTTATTGAGGGCTCACCTCTGGAGGCCTGTGTTCAAACTAGACTTTAAGTCAAAGCTAATGAAACATTTAGATGTTTCATGTGCGTCAAGTATCTGGAAAGCAGCACTGGTTTTATCACATGTATGGTTCAAGTTCTAGCGTTGGACAAGCAGAGATTTTTTAGCTCTGGATGCTCAGCAGCATGATCCTCCATATAACCTCTTCCAGTGCTTCTATTCTGAGCATCTCAGAGTTTACAAAAGGTGATAAATAAAGTGTCATATATTCTCTATCCCGAAATACTGTAGATATTGGTTTGCCCAATGCTTGTAACCAGATCACTGGAAGCCTTGCGGCAGCTCCAATCGAAATTATTTCCAATAGAAAAGTGATTCTGGAAAAATAGTAGCAAACCAAAATAATAAAATTCCTTTAGTTTTTCTTATCGTGGTGATCAGACTTCTGCTGAAATTAATGTTTGTTAAAGCAGTACGGACATGGAAAGCAAGTGTGCTCCAGGCTATCCAAACTCTGAGGTGCTCTTCCACTGCCCGAGCCTTGTGTTGCAGCCAATTGAGGTCATGGACTCAGCCCAGACCCATTGACCTTCCTGCCTGGACCCTGCTAAAGCTACTCAGAGAATTGCTATTGCTATCTTTGCTGCCACTCTCTGCCTTTGCTTTTTGCTTTCTTCTACAGTGTCATTTACCTTTAGAAATGTGTCTTATAAATCAGTGCATGTGAACTGCTTGTATTTGCTCCTGTTGAACCATCTAACCCTAATTTAATTCGGTCCAAAATGGAACATCCCTCTCTGCAAAATTAGTGGTGTTATTAATTTCTCTAGTAACACCAACAAGGACCATTCAAGTCATCCTCCCTGATCACCTCATGGGATGTGCTGAAGGTGAGGTGCAGCCTGCACACCCAGCTCATATAACACTTCAATTCCAGACTCACTGGGGAGCAACAAAATCTTGCTTCCCTGTCTGTAGCATGGAGGTAGGAGATGATGAAGGTCTCTACAGGGAAAACCTTTTTGCAGCTCAGTCAAAAACTCCACCTCTGGACCTCAGGTATGTCCACCTGGCAGCCTGCAGGGGACTGCAGAGTCATGCAAGCTTATATGATGAAAAGTCTGCTAAGACATCAAAAATGGTGCTTTTCTGGCAGCAGTGCTTTTGTCGGGGTTGGTCAGGTCCACCGAAGGCGTTCATATGTCAAGATTGGTTGCTGCAGACTGCTCTTAAATACTTTCAGATGAGGATGCCAAAGGTCTTTCCCTTTTCGCACCACCATCCTTGCTCTTCAGATATACCTTTTTGAGCCCTGGACCTGGCCTGTTGCAAGGCTGCAGATAAAAACCACACTGATTTCCTTAAATTAACTGTAAATGAATGAGGAGCGATAGAAGAATTTAACCTAAAAGCTAATAGCCTTCATGAATTGCCTCTTCCTGAGAACTGAATCAGTGAGGGAGCTGGCCATTGGCAAACCCTTACAAGATACAGTTTCAGGCACTGCTCGATGCCAGGGATCAGCTGGATGGGCCAGGAGACCAAGTCAGGAGTTTCGCAGATCAGCCGTTCAGCTCTGGTTCTGGACTGTTGTAGCTACTACAAGTTTTGCCAGTTATTTCACCAGGGAAAAACATAGATCTTTTTGTTGGCTGACATTTCTGGCAGTAGTTACAAATTGTCTTCTGAAATAGCTGGAGAGGTGTAAGGTCTTCGACGTCAGCCGTTTGATGCTACTCCTTCAACTGAGACCCAGGACCTGCCCTTGGGAGCACTCCCAGGCTGCTCCGGCACTGCGGGAAGTGGGTTTGCTCCAACTCCTTCCTCAGGTGTCAGCTTTCCCCGCTTGGAAACCGGAGTTTCAGATTCTTCACTACCTCCCAGAGATCAAGCGGCACTTAATGATTAACACTCTGAATGCTTTCGAATCACCAGACAAAAAAACCAGCACAAAGTCAAACCGTTACGGTCACTGCCACTGTTTGGATTTTGATGGTCCTACCTGATGCTGATTTTTCAGAGCAGATTAGACTTGACACATTTTTTGTATGAACAAATCTGTGTCTAGCAAAGCTTAAAAATCATTATTTACTTTGAACAATGCTGACATCACAGCAGAGACCTGTACACTCGGTCTCAATTGATGAAGAGAGGAAGAATAGCCTGCTTTGCATGATGAAGAAAAACCTCTGTAACCATCTGCATTTCCCTCCATCCATGAGAACGTCGCTCTTCAGTGACAATCACTCTAACCCTGTAATAGTGTGCGGGAGGCTCTGAATTTATTTCTTTTTAATTTGTACTAAAGAAATAAATGTTGTCCCCTCAATTCGTCTCCCTCTCCACCCTGTGAGATAAAGTTATCAGGAACAATCAGATCATAGAGTGTGGGCTGGACAGGAAATTGTACACTAACACTAATGCATCTGGCATTGCAGGAGACACGAAGCCTGCTGTTCCCTCATTGGCCTGGGAATGTTTAACAAGCTCAGTACATACCTTTGCTTTGCTTTGCAAAAGAAGAAAACCCTGCACAGCTCCCCAAGCATCTGACAAGAATGCACAGACATAATAATTTCTTTGACCTCAGCCACACGAGTTTCTGAAAAGAACAAAACAGCATCATTTCATGGCATTTACAGTTTAAACCTTTCCTATTCAAGTTTCTAACAAAAAAAGCCAACAGCCCATTCTGGTCATGATTAAAATTCATAGGCTTGCTGCAGAGAACAGATGCAGAAGCAATTTTAGGCCAGTCATATCCCAGCTCTGCAAAATTAATTTGACAGGTTTGCATTAAAGCACTGATCAATATCCACTTTAGAGCAGCAGAGGCTAACTGAGAAAAAATAAGTGACCGGAGTGCTACCAGACGAGAAAAAATGAATCTTTGAGACTTTTTTCCCTCTAAGCTTGCACCTACATCAGAAGTCCTGACCTCAATCCATTGATCGGTTGCAGTTAACATGACAAAAGGCCTGGCGGATATACCAGAGCTATACCTACCAGGGAACAATCAACCCTGATACACTAAATGTTTGACAGAGTGACTAGACTGCTGAATTAGTATTTGCTTTCTGAGGTCTGGCAGGCAACCTTTCCGTCCTGCAGTTTCCTAGATGCTTACAAAAGGCATTATATATAGACATGGTTTATAGAACTTCTCTTAAACTTTCTTAAAGAAGCTCCTCTTAGTATTTTAAGTTGAGACCAAGATAATAAAACTCCGCAGCCTTGTGCCATTCCAGTTATGCCTCCAACGGGGGAAAAGTGTGTTTCCATTTCCAACTTAATAAGGACAAACAGTTTCATTAAAGTGCTCCAGTGTTTCTCCATCTGTGGGAGAGCGAGGAAATAACACGAGGTGCCAAACCTACCCCAAGCCTTGCTTAGGGGCGGGAGCGACACAATTCATGTTGGGGTTTGACTGCAGGAGGAACGACCGCAAATCTCTGCTGCCCTGCGGTGTGTAGGTCGAGTTCAGCGAAGGAGAGCATTTACATAATCCCATACACATGGAGGATGTATCAGCACGTCACCGCAATAGTTGTAACGGTCTTGGTGTGCGTTGCCTGTGGAAGGAAGGTGTGGCACTGAAGGCACATCCGCGCGTTTTATGAGATGGACTTTTTGTCTCATAAGTGATCTTGCAGCCATAAGGAGTGGTAATAACTCAGTAGGCATGGATCTATCTAACTGCAAATCTCTTTTGCTCCTGTGGGACGCCGGCTATCCCTGGATGACATGGAGTCTAATTGCACCTACTGTACTGCACGCCGAGCAGATTGCACTGATTTGCCTAGGGAAGGGGAGGAGGTGGTGTCAGGGTTTGAAAAGAAAAGTTGGTGTGATTTTTCAGACTGCCACTCCTGCACCGAATCAGTGCAGCAACTCTGGGCGCTGTATGCAAGGATGGGTGCTGGCCCGAGGTGTGGTGAGGTCTCTCCAAGGCCGCCTTCTTCTTCGGCTATGGCTGCTGTACCCAACACCTCCGACACCTGCGGTAGGGACCAGTCACCACTGGCTGCCAGCATAACTCAGCTGGCAAACTTCACCCTGCAGAGCAGATCCCTAAATGAAAACCTCTGTAAGGATTTATTCCACCTTTCCCGGAATTTGTTGCATGCCATGATGTACAACCTTATCCCAACCCATGGGTCCTTCTTTTCTGTCTTGGAAGAAGGCATGTTCCACTCACTTGTAAGGATATTTAGTTTATTACTGTGGCAAGAAGATGGATCAGCCTTGTTTATTTCTGTTTCTAATAATTTTAGGATACCTATTTAGAGCCTGTAACCTAAGCACCATAATTTTCTGTTATAAACCTAACTATAGTTCTGTATTAATTACCTTTATCACGTACTAATTACCTGACATCCCCACACATCAACTTGCGAGTCTTATGACCAGTGTTTTGCCAGGAAAAAGGTGAGATGAAGAGTGTTTACTGACCCGCTGTGAATGCTGGTGCCCGGTACTAGGCACTGGAGAAGAATACCTGCTCACTTCTGTTAACATTCTGCAGTCCCAAAAAGGGGCTGAGGCATCCTTATAAATCTTATAAAAATCTGTGGTTTACTCCTACACAGTGTGGTCAAGGAGCAGGACAGTTTGTCCCACAGTTGAAGCACCTGCTTTGGCCGTGGGAAATACAAGTTCAGTTCCCTGCATTAATCCAGACCTCACTCAAGTCTCCAAGGACCAGATTTCTTAAATCTGAGGTGCCTAATTACTTCTGAGTTCAATGGAAAACTAAGCAAGTCTCTTAAATACCATTTAAAAATCTGTCCTCAAGCTACTTTGTTGCTTCTCTGTCAAATGACAGTCATCACTTTCCCCAGATTCCCAAGGAGTAACGTGAATGAATGTATCAGCCAGCGCCCCACCCCAGTGATGGAGGGCATGAGCAGCCCACAGAGGGACAGCGAAACCCCACTGCGTTTATAACCTGATGAAAGTCTTTAATCATCATTTGCCATGCCTGCACTAAACATTTGTATGCACAAACAGATCTGGCAGGCACGTAGACACCAAGTGACAGGTCAAACTGGCTTGGCCCATGTCTTGTCCGAGCACTTCTAGTGGGTTTCCAAAGTATCACAGTCATGGATCCTGAATTAATATGCACAAAATATTGCTATTCTGAGTGCGAGCATCAGCCCTTTGACCTTGGTACCTCCTTTCACCTTATGAAAAGCTTATGTAGCCATGTGAAATAAAAGTACCTATTAACAGGCACGCTGATTTGACCTGCGTACGGTTGGGATGGTGCAAGCCAAACTGCTGCACAGGCAGTGCCAAAGCAGGCATGTTGTTTGCCTTCGGGCCAGATTTCTGCTGGTTTATCATCTCAGACTCTGAATTAGACACACACCCATGAGCCAAAATGTGTGGCTGTGCCCCACACAGGGGGACGCGCAGCCTGACGCTCCAGGTCTGATCACAATCACCTCCCCACCAGCCACTGAGCACCTTGTCACTGCCTCTACGGAGGAAAAAAGGTTTCAGATATAACCAGCATTTTACCACCTAAACCAAGGGTCTACATTACAGCGTATGTCCTTAAATGTATATTGTAGCACATCAATAACATCGGCCAAAATTCCACCTCACTTGGAGCCGTGTCTTTTCTTTATCTCAATAAGTTAACCTCTTAAATATTACAATACGCTGCTCCTTATGTCTCTTAAATATTAAACAAGGGCTGCATAAAATAGATTCAAGAACACACAGTAATCAATAGCAATGATCACGAGGGCAGGAAAATGGAATCGTTTAAGGATTTGTAATCTAGTGAATAAACCTGGCACTTCCATTCAGAGAAAACAATTAAGACGAAATCCGGCTGAATCATGCAGTCTCTAACAGCACAGATTTTTCTCCTTTCTCTGGCTTGGCACAGCTCACTTTTAAAAAGCAGCAAGAAGCCATCCAGGAAAAATACCCATGAAAGATATCCTCAACCACGGAATATTTCATGTAGTCAATAGGTAAGTCTGTGCTTCGGAAACAGACTGAGGGATGCCTTCCATAATCCCTGACATATATGCATTTCTCAAATCAGATGGGGGCTTCATTTTTGCACAGCCCACTTTTATTATGCTAGCAATTGTTCTTCTCATATAGCAACTGAGATGCATTAGCGTAGTTTTAATGTATATACAAAAAAGAGGTCTTTAAGGTCTCAGCTGGGGTCTGATACATACTTGTAAGCAAAGTGAGTATTTAGAAAGACATATCTGTAATATGTATGAATCATAAGGAAAAAAAAAGACATTCAGACTCAGTTCAGATTGTAAACATGTCTTTGAAATTATCTGTAAGAGAGCAACATGTCATGCATACGTCTATTAATAATAGAGGGTCCATGACATCATTTTACTAATTACTTGGTTTTAGTGCAGTCCATGTAGTGATATTTGTTTTACTTTTCTAAATGTAGTCACTCTTCTCTGAACAGTTCTTCTGGGTTTTACTCTCGTGGTGGTTAAAGAGAAGTGAAATGAAAGTGTGTCAATAAAGAGGTCATTACATTAATGCACACATCTATTAACCTCCCATCTAGGGAAGAAAACAGCCAAGCGGCATTGAAGGGGCCCGGGATCCATCATGTATGTAATACCCTCTTTTTAAATTAATTTTTCCAAACACACAGTCACGTTACTCAGTCACGTTGCACATCTGCCTCTCCGCGTATTACTGGAATACCTGTTCTACAGCTTCCTTTGGCCTGGACACACAGAGAAATCCTTGTCTGGATCTGGTGGACAGCAGACCAGAAGATCACTAGAGTGGGGTAAGATTTTCATTCTGCATTTGTACCACACCCAGGGTCCCATGAGCCCTTGAGAAGACTCAAATCCCCTTCCAGAAATGCCCATTTCCACCAAGTAACAGATTACAACAATAATCTGCCTTTTTTTTTTTTTTTCCCCCCCGGTCTGTGACTTACCAAAAGTGTTCGCATGGTGATAATAAATTTTACTGTGATAACTATTATTTCTTCACTCATTTCGTAATTATGAGCGTGGTGATAAATGGATGGGACAGTTACTTAATTTCACATTGGGGCCCATAAATATCCCTCACTGGAATGTCATTTGGCAGCTTTGGCAGCAATACTCAGTCACTGCCAACAGGTACCTCAAGTCCCTTGTCCTGGCCATGCTGGATGCTTGCAGCTGAGCAAGGCCAACCAGGGAACTCGACCGAGGCCTTGTAACTCCAGAAACTTCTTTGCACATGGAAAACCCAAGCATTTCTCCATTGTGGTTTGATCAAAACCTTTGTGGGCTGCTTGCACTCACCAAAGAGGATTACATGGAGCAGAAGCTTGGGTTACATGGCGGGAGGTTTGCCTTAGCGAGGGAGAAGATGCACCTGCACAGGGCTGGCTTGCAGCCTTGTTCAGCTGTCCTCCAGTGGAGAGGTTCACTACAGTCACGCTGTAACTTCAGGAGCAGGAGACACCGGAGCAATTACTATAAATTACCTTTAGTCAAGGGAAGGACAGGTACTTTACAGCTGTGATTCACTCCCTGAAGATGTCCAAGACAGGTCAGAGTCATGCCCTGAGGGTCTCTTTCCACTGACTCAAAGGGCACCTGAGGCAGCCAGCCCAGGGTGAGGAAATTTAGGTGAGGTGAGTCCCAGAAACAAGCCCTTTGAGCACTGTGATTAATGTTGACAGCTCCAGCCCATTTCTCATCTTGAGACTAGTCCCTTCCCACACTAGCCGCTCAGGGCTCAGACATGGTGTAAACCAGATTTCAACCTTGACTCGTGCACTGCAGTGCTTGATCCTGAAGCTATGCGGCTGAGGATTTCTGTCCTCGCCACATGTTCATTGAAGACCTTCAGCTCTAGAGGGCCCAGGCGCATTCTCAGCATGCCAGAAAAGGGCACTGTTAAGAGGACAAGGATCCATCTCCAGTCGAGTACACAACCTCGGCAGCTCCTGGCAGCCACCACCAATACTTGTTCTTCTGCCCTTGGAGGAGGAACACACTTTGGGGCTGGCAAAGACCATGTCATTGCCTGCTCTAGCTTCTTGCCTAATAGAAGCCCTATTTTGGTGCATGGAATCCCTCAATGATTCTCCCCATGGTGTAACTTATTGATTTGGGTCCAGCCCATATGTGTCATTTTCCAGTCAAACTCTGTTTCTAGTAATTCAGGGTAGCTGCCATTACCTTTGTTGAGTGACTGTAGATGCAGAAGAGTTTGTGTGCTTGTTCTTTGACCAGTATGAGCCTTACCCTTTTTTACTGCTTCTTTTCCAGAAAACTAAAGAAATTAAATAAGGGTTAGTGTTTGCTCCACGCTTTTACCTAGGATGGCAGGTTTGATTCTCCAGGGTGCTACAAGTACCAAAATTAATTGCAATACCAGTTTGGTTTTTTTTCTTTTTCCTTTTACCATGGCTCTCATTACTGGGAAGAAAGAAGAGTCAGAGTTTCTATTCTTCTTGCTGAAATAAGGAAATACTCATTTCATTGCCAGAGGTGCTTTGTAATGTCTTTTTAGGTATCTTCAGTAAAAGTCTCCTTGGCTTCTGTAAGTTAAAGAAAATGTACAAGCCGTCACTTTTATGTTTTCTGGGAGAGGGGAAGGAATATTGATAGAGACTTTACTATTAAATTTTGTCTGTCGCTGCCTTACGGGAACTTGAAGCATGTTCACTCTAAAGTGCGGGTTACTTTAGTGTGTTACTCCCACTCACGCTGCCTTCCCTCCCTTCTGTAAATAAAAAAAAGGCAGAAAATCCAGTAATTCTGTTGTAACCTAACGTTTAATGGCAGTTCAGGCACAGTTAATTTGACTGTTGGCCAATAAATATATAAATATATCAATCCCCCTGAATGCAGAGGAGGCCTGTCAAACTTCAGCCTCGTTGGCTAAACACCTGAAGGGGAAAAATGGCTTGAAAGAACTTAATTCAAAAAGTCCTTTAGGCCACACTGTTGCATCTTGCAAGCCAGTGAAGATGCAGACAGCTATGAAGAGAAAGACATCAATAAATAATCAGGGTCTTAGACTTTTAAATGGAAATCTGAGCATTGCAACCCAAAGGTAAATTGAATCTTTTCCCCATCTTCCTAGCAGGTGCTCATGCCTGTGTAAGCTATAAAACTTTGCTCATTGTAAATGTAGCTTGCCCTTTCGACAGACATTTTTACATGGAAATGGAAAGTCTTAGCTTGAGACTGCTCAAAGGCATCTTTGCCTGCAGCAACTTCTGTTTTATATTTTGCAATGGCTTTTTTTTTCTTCACCTTTTCTTTTCCTCTCTCCCTTTGCCGAGGGATATCTGAATCCTACTTAAACATTTTCCTGTGGTAAACAGCTTAGAAGAAGCGAGTTGTGCAACATGCAGCCAGCCAGTGGGAAGGACCCTTGCCGCAACGGCATTAAAGGTGAGACCAGCAAACGGTGATGAAAGTGGCCTTATTTATTTTTCATTTCCCCTCCTGACAAAACTGTGGTGCACACTAAGCCTGTCCATAGATGCTTATCTGAAAGATGTTGTAAGCCTGTCTCATTAGTTAATTAGTGTTTATAAACCCTTCAGATGCACCATTAGATAGTGTCCCGGGTAGGTAGCACAGCTTTGGCTGTACAACAGGACAGACATCCCATCATACTTATCCTCTTTGCTCACAGGCTGCTTTGCCCTTGATTTACCCATAACCGCAATATGAGACATAATATTACAATGAAAAAATGCCAATATTTGGAGGAGGTGTTCTTGTGAGCTCTGGTTGCTGTACCTGGCTCATGATGTAGAGCTGGACCACAACAGGCTGGGAGACAGGGCAGAACCCTCCCTCGCCCTCGTCCCTCCAGTTCTGAAAAAGAGTTATCTGATATATGCATGGGTCTGTTAAAATCCCAACTGAAGCTACAGCTACGAGGCAGTATGAAAACTGCAACCCTCCCACCCCACACACCTGTGATCTCAACTGTTAACTCTGAAGCCTAATGATATATTTCTGAGTATGAGCTCACTATTTTGCAGCAAAAGGTTTTCCCACAGTCTAGTTAAGCACTGAGATTAAGGGTAGGTCATAAACAAAGTACAAAGATATCTCATATCAATTCCCAATTTACAAGACAAAAACTTAATCTTTTACTGTAAAAGGCCAAATATTAATTCTAAATAAGTGGGTTTCCCTAGGCCACAAGAGCTTATAGCCTGTAATTACATGCTGTCATTCCTCTCGTCTTTATTGCGAAGGAAATCTGCATTTACTCCTTGACCAGAGAGGTCTGTCAGGTACTGCTGACTCTTCCTCACATGCTGACGCAACATGAAAGAGGAGCACCAGTTCAGAAATACTGCTGGAAGGCTGATCCCGCTTTCATCTGCAGGAGGACTTCGCACGTGTTGAGAGAAACCTGACCTATAAGATTGGTGAAGAGGTTCTGCTCAAAGCTTTAACTAAGGCTCAGGCACAAATTTGAACACTGCTGTATTGAAGGGGTGGATTGAGTTGTTCCGACTTATTTTGAACTCGATCCCACCCTGTTTAGACCGAAGCCATACAGATAAATTTCCCAAGTCAGAGTGATCTGAATCCTTTTTTAATACTGGATTTTTTTTATTGTTTGTGTGCTTTTTGTCTGCTGCCAGCATCTGATAAGTCCAGTATCCTTACAAAGACCTTTCCTGGAGGAGAGGACTGTGTAAGAAGGAGAGAGGCCACCTTCTCTGTCCACTTCAGCACTGTGAGCTGAAACATTCCTCCGCTGGGAAACTCCTTGGTGCAGGCTGTTTCTTACAGTGCAAAAGGTACTGCAGAAAAACATGAAAGTAAAAATCCCTTCTGGGCTCCTACATATGAGGAGAGGCTGAAGGCCCTGGGCTTGTTCAGCCTGGAGAAGAGGAGGCTGAGGGCAGAGCTCATGGCGGCCTCCAGCTTCCTCCCGAGGGGGAGCCAAGGGGCAGGCGCTGATCTCCTCCCTCTGGGGCCCAGCGACAGAACCNCTGCTGTGATGGGGCTGGGCCTGTGTGGGGCCAGGGGTTGGGCTGGGGGGCCTGGGGGGCCCTTCCAGCTCTGGATATTCTATGGTTCTATGATTCTATGAAGTTACTGCTACCAGGCATCATCTCTGATTCAGAGTGTCCTGAGTCACGGCTTGGGTGTCTGCAGGCATTAAGTCTCCAAGCGAGTAACAAGCAGCAGGAACAGAGGAATGTTTAAAAACCAGCAATCCTATTTTCATGCAAATGTCCTTAACCGTAACAAAGAAATGAAGAGCAATATCCACGATATTGGAAGCACAAGCAGAACTGTTTCTAAGTAGACTGTTTTTCAAAGTTTTCCATTAGGCGCCTGCTCCTTAAATACTCTCTGTGCACAGAGCTCTTCCCCACCTGAGGAGGCAACCTGATCCATATGCATGACGGATCTCCTAGCAAGAGATGCAGTCTGCTGATCTGCATCTCATTTGCTCTCACTGTGGTCGGGTGACTGTCGGCAACGAGGCAGCGCTGGGCGCAAACGCGCCATGGATTGTTCACCAGTATCAAATGGAGCAAAATGCCTCTGGAATAAAGTAAATCAGGTTGAGAGCTGGCAAAACATGGGTGCAATTGAGGCCAAATGTGGCAGATTGCAAATTCCTCCATCAGCCCGTGAACCTTTGCAGAGCCAACTGCTCAGCAGTTTTTTTCCCCGCTTTGCTTTGAGACTGTTGACCCTGGAAGCAGCTCCAAAACCAGGTATATACAGAGGAGTGAGCATTGCCCAAGCCATACTGCAGGAAAGATAAAGCCTCTTTTAGGTTGCCTAAGACTGTGGAAGGGGTTTATGCCATTGAATCACTAAATATTTGTAGGCTGGCAACAGAGCAGGCTGTCAAAACAGCTTTATAAGGTCCTGGTCCACGTGCATTGCCAAGCTCACTGTATCCCAGAAAGTTTTGGATATTACAGGAATTTTCATGGGACTGACTTTCTGGGGCCATGTGTCCACAGACATGTAGGTTCAGCCATTTCCTTCGCCATGGCAAGGGAAAAATCAGATTATTCCATATTCTTTCAACTGCTTTGGTCACTTGAAGTGTCTTGGCTTCATGGACTTGAAGCACCCACAACATCACCTGAAATGCCACACACAGATGCAGCAGTCAGAGGTGCCCATGGGTCATTGTGAATCACTTCTGTCACTAGCCAGTCTCTAAAACATGCAGCAGGTAGATTCTTGAGACTGGAGGAACTTGAACAGTGAACCACTGCACATTTTTTTGTGCAGTGATAACAATAAAAATGTCCTCCAATTCTTCGTCAAAGTAGCTCTTTTGGGGGTTTTGACCAGAAACTGCATTTATGACAAAGGTTTCAGTGACACATGATATTTCTGCATAAATAGTCTGTCTCACTCCTTTCCCCAAGAGCTGGACAACTGTAGTTCCTCACATTGACTTTGTTTTGAGAGAGGACATTGATGGTCTCATATCTCTTTTTTTCTTCTTCCATTTTTTACCTTTGTAATATAATGACTTGGGAGTTTTGACATCAGTGTGATTGACGTGACTGAGGAGGCTGTCCTCATTTACACTCTTGGCACAGGAGGGTCAGAACATGGCACAGGGCAAAAGGAAGCAGAGAAAAGGGACTTCTGTAGTCCCAAGAAATTATCTTAACTGCATCCTGAAAGCATCCTTACAGGATCCTATTTGTGCCTACAGCAAGAAAACGTCTACGTGAATGCAGCCGGCAGACCTGCATTTCTCAAAGGTGGCATCTCCTGTCAGGAACTGCAAGCTTGTGCCCCAGCAAATTTTGATTGCATCAGAGAGAAAGCCTAAAGAGCTCTTCACCTTCCCTTGAAGCTTCTGCGGAGACTCTGTTTCAGAGCAAAATCACCACTCCATCTGCTCATGCAGCTTCCCTGGTCTGCATTTTGCACAGCAAGAGGCAAGGACTATTATTTCCCAGTGCTGGGTGCAAAACCCTAGGGGCTGTGAGATCATTTTCAATGTAAATGTGACCTCATCACAATTGCTCACATTAATGATCATGGTACTTTGCAAGTCATCCTAATAAATTCACTTATCTGCCTGAGGAGGAGAGAGTCATACATCCTGAAGAGTGGCTGCAAATTTGGTCTTTGACATCTGCTCTGCAAGAGTTTGGGAAAAATCCTTCTGCCCATCGGGTGTGCTTGGCTGTGGAACTTAATGTTGTTGAGATACATTTGGACTATTAGAAGTAACTAAGGAACTGATCTACGTGAACAAAGTCATGTATAATAAAGCAATGCCCAGATCAGGATATAAACCAAAATGTCAGAAACCACTTTTTGGGAGTAGCTGTTCCTTTGTTGATGAGGACAGGAACATATCTCTTCCTAGTTGGAGTTTGGTGGTGACTTCTCCCTTGCTGTGGGAAATAGGACTTTTCCTGGGATTTCTGTTGCTGCGTGAGCAAGGGACCCTCCTTCCTAGTTCATGTTCACATCCCTGGCATACTGCTGGCCCACCGGAGGTGACTATCTGATCCTGATTTCTGGCAACTGAATAATTCAAAAGCAATTTATCTGCATTTTCAGGAGTGTTCAGAGTAGTGACTCCACAGTTATTTATAGCTCATACACTATGGTATTCGGGCAGACCCACTCCCTGTTCCACTTACTTGATTGATGAGTCTCAAAATCTCAGAAGAATCATAAATTCCAGAGACACATAATCATGCATTAGGGAAAAAAAAATAATCAATGCAATTACTGTTTGCTATTTTCCATTCACTATTTTATGTAATTTTACAGGCATCCAGTCAGATTCCAGTTACAATACCATATTTTGGGGACCGGCTAGGTACTGTACAGTCTGAACAATTCGTAACTGGCTGACTGGAGGAAAATCTGTTTCCAGGCATTTTCAGGTGAAAATTCATCAGAGAAACAGAATCCTATGAATCAGTATTAAGTAATGAACAGTGAAAAGGGGCAAATATATCAGACCTGCTGAGAATGAAAAGTAATTGCCAACACCAGCATCAGCCAAGTTTTAATTACTTTTAACCATTTTTTTTGATCTAGACCTTGGAGAAAATAACTGGAGTCTTTCTTTTGATGTCTCCATCCCCGGATCAGCCTCTTTACTGCAAAGTTTTCCTCTCCGGCACAACTTGGCATGCAGTGTATGTTCTCCACAAAGCGCTTAAAAGAGAAGGTAATTCAGCTGTTTTACTTTCCTGCCTAGTGGGAGCTCTGCTCGGCGCTCAGAAATGTATGCAAGTGTGTGACTAATGTACAGCAAAAAGACTCAGGATGGAGCCACTTTATTCATTGTTTGTTATTGTTCTTTGTTGCTCAGTGTTTTGTAAATCCCCCCGGTTATGGAGACGTTTTTATTAGAGAATACATTTTTGAAAATGGGGGTCCGCAAAAATGAAATTTCAGAGGTGTGTGTCTCAGCATTGATTTTTCTATTTGTAATAACACACTATAGCATTTCTTGTTTTATATCAAGAGGATAAAATGTCCCTAACACAGTGATCTCCATTCTGTGGTAATGGATAAAGCCTGTTTATGAGATGTCATTTATTCCACAATAGACAGTAAATAAAAGCCATTTCAAGCTTCGGTTAAATCAAAGCTTGTTCGGGATTTCAGCAGATTTGCAAATTACCTTTGGGACCATTTTCAGTTTCAGTTGTTTTCCCACATGCTATTGACTATCCATGTTTTACTATAAATACTACTTCTTCCTCACTCACACTCTGTCTCACACCAAACCTTTGGATTGTAGAGTGATTTGTAAAGACAAGCAGGTAAAGTAAGTGCACGGTACTGTATTAAAATTTCTTTCCTGTCAATGTAACAAAACCAAAACTACGAGTTTTGATGGCAGACTGGCAGCCAAAGAAGAGGACCCTGGACACAGATCTCTGGAAAGTCCAGAGATCTTCACGAGATCTTGTAAAGGCACCAAAAGTGCTATGACAGACACAGAGTTTTGTCCAAAAAATATCCACTAAAAACTGTCTCATACCAGCCACTTTGGCTTTGGGACTTACTACTGATACTGGGCATAGTCATAAGAGTGTGCTGGGACCACACATCCATTTCTTGCTCTGCTTTGTAGATGGAAGAGTTAACACCAACATGCAAAGCATGAAGAGTCCCTGGCCTCTGAACTCAGAAAGTGCCTCACAAGCCTGAAGTCATCACACACAAAACCCCAGAGTTTAATCAGAATATTACACATATGGCACTTGATTAACACTGAGATGGTGACAGCAAGTGTTTCAATCTGTAGTGAAGAAATTTTGGTAATTTATGGGAGGTTCTGCTTTCTTGAGAAAAATGGTTTACCTGTGAAGAAAAGTAGTATTGGGTCAACCAATTTTTTTTGGAAATTCAGAGTCTGTGGAGTGCTCTCACCTAATTGGAAACAATCAAAATGGGTCACGCCACACTGTTTGAAACAAAAAGGCTTAATCTGTGCTCTGATGGGTTTGCAGTAGGTATAAAGAAGCATGTAGGAGGACAGATGACTTGCAGCCCATGAGTTAGGGTGTGGATATCTTGGCTTCAAATGCCAAGATACACTTCACCTATACTTTTATTTTGCTGTTATTAGAAAAATTTCCAAAGAAGAGAGACATTTTGGTTGAGAGTCCTGGAATGTTCCATTTCACCTAAGAATCTATCTTTTCCAAGCCACTGAATATTCTGAAACAATTAGGATAGGGTTTCAACGCCCATGAATTTATTCTTTCCTTTTAATAGTTGAGCCAAAATTCAGAGATTCACAACAGTATCTCTATGAATTATTTTGTTACTTGAAGCTGTTTTTGTTAGTTATTCCTGCGTTTGTTTTAGTGTTGCCTTTTAAGGTTGTGGTGGCTGTCAGTAAAGGAATGAGTGACACTGTTTTACTCAACAAGGTAATGCCTTTTCAGAAGGCAAGAAGGCTGAGGACAAGTAGGTACAAGGCAAGCCTGATTAAAGACATCAGCTGAACAGTGGCACTGATTTCAGCTCTTCGCACTTCCCATTGCTGAGATTTGGAGCCGCAGTCTTTACCACAGACCTTACTGAGGCGTCCCTCAAGAGATACCTATCCTTGTACAGAGCTGAATTTTAACCACAGAATCACAGAATCATAGAATGGAGCTCAAAGCCCATGTAGTTCCAGCCCACCACCATGGGCAGGGACAGCCCCCACCAGCCCAGGGTGCCCAAAGCCCCATCCAACCTGGCCTTGGGCACTGCCAGGGAGCCAGGGGCAGCCACAGCTTCTCGGGGCACCCTGTGCCAGGGCCTCAGCACCCTCACGGGGAAGGATTTCTGCCCAATATCTAATCTAAACCTCCCCTCTTTCACTTTAAACGCATTTCCCTTGTCCTGTCCCTCCCTGCCCTGTAACCAGTCCCTGTTTGGGACATGTTGGAATCATACACAGAGGGACAAACCTACTTTCACCTCTGTAACAACTAGAGAAATATTGCTGCCACGAGAAAGTAAACGATTCCCTGCTACCTAGAAAGTCACATAAAACCATCAGCTCAAGTAACTCAACCTCGGAGACAAAACTCAGACCCACCACTGGATATCCAATGTGAATGCCATGTTGTGGTTGAGGAAAGCAAGAAAAAAGAGCTTCCATCCTCCCTGCAGGACACTGCATTGCAGGATCAACAATTAGACAGCCAGTTTTAATGCCTGCAAATGGCCTGGTGCTTTTAAAAGTGGCCATACATTGTCCTAACAGGTCTCCTCTGTGTCTTGGGTGCCTTTAATCTGGAAACTTCAAAAGGGAAGAGCTGAACTGATCACAACAAAAAAGGTTAACAAGACGTCTAGGCTACTTAGAACCATACTTCAAAGTATTTTTCAGTTTCTGCGTTTAAAGAAGCATGGTGTTCTGTCCTTCAACTGGATTTTGACCAAAATTCATGGGTAACAGGCAGGAAAATTAATTTCAAAGGCCATCCTTTGATGATACTCAGGAAAAGTCTTTAAAATCCTCAGGAAGAGCCTTTAAAATCCTCACAAAGGTACGTGGTTATACTATAGACTCGGAAACACAGTAGTAAACTAGTAGGGAACCAGGCAGTTTTCCAATAGAAAACCTTCTTGTGTTTCAGTGGAAGTTCACTGAAAATGAACTTTTCCTCCGTTCAGAAATATTAGGGGTTTTTTTAATTGTTACTGGGAAATTTGACGACACTTGCTGATGGGGGAGAGCTTTAAGCAGTATCCTTCTGATAATCCCCAAACTGGAGCTTTTTGAGAGCACCAGAATCCTAATTTCCATACTTTTTCCAAACAAACCCACCCTGAAGTGCCATAACATCACAGATGATGGAAAGGGCAAGGCTCACACAGCTCCAGTGATGAACATCCTTTGAAACATCTCTCTGCTTGTGCAACCTTTAAGGCAGAAGTGGCTTCCATGGGACCACTGATGCTCCCAAAATTACACCACTTACCTGTTTTGCTGGAGCAGGACCCAGGCCAGGGTGGGGTCACGTGTACAGGGTGCTGAGGCAGCACGGGGTACTGCCTCAGAGGGGTCACGTGTTTCCAGTAGGCAATTACCAGACATTCATGGAAATGTTTGCAGATTCCTCCAAGAAGGCTGGAGCAAATATTTGCTCCACCTCAACGTTGGACCAAGAATACTTTTTTGACCATTGGGTACTCTTTTTCTAATATTTTAAAGATGTCAGTTGTCCTGCAAGGGAACAAATGCAACACTGAGCAATCTGGGAAGCTGCTCACATACAGCTATTATTTCATAGACAACTAATTTAAAAAACTGGATCATTTAGTCTCTTAGTATTTCCAGCAGTAGGGTTTATATTGTGGAATTTAACTCAGTATAGCAGATATCTACATTCTGTGTTACACCAGGATTACACTACCTCTTACACCAGGATTACACTGCCTCTGAGTGCTGCTCTGAAGCATTTTGGAGAAAGATTAAAAAGAGCAGTTCTGGATATGACACCAGCATACTGAATGCAGGACTTGGATTTCTTCACAGTTTTGGCTGAAAGTACCGTTACAGTTAAACTTGTGTCAGCACTTTCATTAGAAACCCACTTATGATTTATAACCCCAGCTGTAAAAGATTTGCCGCTGGCTGAAATTCAGTATAAGGTCTCAGACCAGAGGAAACGTTTTAAACATTTTTTGAAAGCTTGTTTGAAGCAAGTTCTATTATGCCAACATTACATGGAAGATTTCCTTAGATTCTACTAGCTGAAACTAGATTTTTTTTTAAAAAAAAATAAATAAACAGAAGCAAATAGTTATTTTGAGATATCACCTTATTTTTTAACTTATATCTCTACACATTTTAAAATATTCCCTTAGAAATCACAGACTCACAAGGGTTGG
>VWZZ01004359.1:0-49267 GCA_013399095.1 Psophia crepitans | reverse complement strand
CTGTAGCACCTCTCCTATGAGGAGCGACTGAGGGAGTTGGGCTTGTTCAGCCTGGAGAAGAGAAGGCTCCAGGGAGACCTAATTTCAGCCTTCCAGTACCTAAAGGGGGCCTACAGTAAAGACAGAGAGGGGCTGTTTACAAGAGCATGATAGGAAAAGGGAGATTTAGATTAGATAAGACAAAGAAATTCTTTCCTGTGAGGGTGGTGAGGCAGTGGAACAGGTTCCCCAGAGAAGCTGTGGCTGCTCCCTCCATGGCATTGTTCAAGGCCAGGTTGGATGGGGCTTTGAGCAATCTGGTCTAGTGGAGGGTGTCCCTGCCCATGGCAGGTGGATTGGAACTAGATGATCTTTGAGGTGCCTTCCAACCCAAACCATTCTATGATTCCATGATTCTATGATAAACTCTTTCTCCTATAACCTATGAAAATGCCATGTAAAAATCATAGAATCATGGAATGGTTTGTGTTATCAATCCTTAAAATTAAATATGTACATAAACCTTGAAAAGCCTGGGAAAGGCAGGTGTATTACACACCATTAGTCTTCCAAGTGTCTTTCCTTTCTCTAAGTGAAACTACAGAAACAGCTGGACTCTCTTACAGCACAAATTAATCCAAGAAGAAAAAAAAAAAAAAGAGAAACTAAAAACTACACACAACAAAAATCACAACAAAGAAACAAATTGCGACAACAAAGACACAAAGACACAGGTAAATAATCACTGAACTTGGCCAAGTATATTTAATAAACGCTTGGATGAAAAATTAAAACTGCCTTGTATCTTAATGGGAGACTGTGTTTGGAAGGATCAAACATGCATTAAAGCAATACAGTCACCAGTAGCTGTCAGTTCAGCCAAATGACTTAGCTGTAGGATGCCTTCTGTGCGTCATAAAGCCTCCTCAAACTGACAAACGTTCTGCCACTTGCTGCAGATGCATGGCTATTGTGCGCAGCAAGGACTGAATATGTCATTACAACCCCGTGTATCCCTAATTTGTATTGTCACATGAGAGCTCAAACCTGGAATGAGGCCCTGAAGGCACAAGAACTAATGAACTCTGCCTGGCATTGGAAGAGTAATCCATCACCTACATGGGGTGGCCCTTTTATTTAGACTGTGTTGATGAAAATTTTCTAATCTCTCTTGCCAAGTGAGATTTTCTTAAGTGTGTAAGACAGAATGTTCTCCTAACATTAACCTTTCCTTAGCAAAATATACTATGCATAGAATGTTCTAATTTAATTAGAAGTGCTTCCCATTAAAACAGGGGAGGACATGAAAAAAAGAAAAAAGAAAAAAAAAGAAAAAAGAGAAAAGAAAAAAGAAAAAAGGAAAAAGGAAAAAAGAAAAAAAAAAGATAAAAGGAAAGTATTAGCCTAGTCTTCTGTGTTTGCTATGAATTAAAAAACATAACTATAGGACTAAAGGTACACTGGTATAATACTAGCATTTACCTCACACTAGACATATGCATGGATTTCAGTATAAGGCCAGTTTCAGTAACATAAATATTAACTCTAACATCAAGTGGCTAATGTTGTGCTAATCCATTAAACTCTAGGTTTTGGTGGTTTTTTTTTCACAATCCCACCAAATTTGCCACAAAGGCTTTCAGATTTCCAGCTTTCTGCTGAAGAACCTTTGTCTCAAGACAACAAAATTTGAAAATCATGAGATCCTTTTTTCAAATACCTGATGTATTTAGTTTTCATATAGCTATTAATATCACCTTCAAGCCCTAGGCCAACGGCATTCACAAGATTTAATCCTTACATTTAGGAAGCAGCTCTTCCCTTCTCTTTTTCTGCTAGCCCAGGTGTCTATCACCAAACTAAATCGGTAACATCTCAGTGTAATGGGAACTGGAGGGCAGTTTTTGCTTCCAAACCTGTAGGTTAGTTATAGACACTGTTTGTTACTCTAAATTTTCTTTTATATGGTAGAAGAAATTAAGATTTCTAAGGAGAAGGAATATGGACATTTATATCTCATTTGTTTTCTAGATCTTTAGCTGTAAAATGACAGATATAACCATCTCCTGACTTCATTTTCATCAAAGTCTGATATATCAGAAAAAGTCTCAGAACATCTGTCAGATCAAGCCAAGCTTTGGATGCAAAAGTTGATCAGTCATTTACATTTCAAAGTTTGAGGTGCTGTTGTGAAATCCTCTAGTAAATAGTTCATGCTAACCCAGTCAACCCTTCTGCATCTCAGTATATTTCATTTCAGTTACATTTTTGATCCTTGTAATGAAAACAGTCCAGTTAGTTTTGAAAAGCTGAACTGTATTAACATAGCCAAAAATTCAATAATGCTAGAAAATTTTTAAGTTATGGGTAGTTAAAAATAGGATAAACTCTGTAGAATTATATTTATAGGAAAATATTTAGCACCCATATATACAAAGGAACATATTTGTCAAAGTTAATAAATTCATTCAGTAAAAAGAAAACTGAAGAGGTTTTTTTCTAACCTTTTCCAGGAGTAACTTGTGAAAAGTCTGAAAAATGAGAATTTTTCTTTAAAACGAGTGTGTTGATGAAGACCTTTGCAAAGTCATAGTGGGCTCTTTGTTGAAAACTTATGGAGATTAAAATAATGATAATCTAGGTCAAGAATACTTATTAAATTCAGAGAATGAATTGTTACAGACGAGTTCTTTGGCCTTGATTCTGGACTCAGGTCAGGCTAGGTCATAACTATGGTCTCTTCTGCCTTAAATTTACTAAAATAGTACCAAAGAAAGTTTGTTCAAAGTTTGTGATTGAACAAGGTGCTACATAATGTCATGTAGGCTCTCTTTCCCATAAAAGCTTGGATCAGACGATCTTCTGAAGTCCCTTCCAACCTGGGTTTTTCTATGATTCTGTGATTCTGTGATTCTATTCATTTAGGGCATTCAGTTTAAAATGGAATTATAAAACACGACTTCAGGACAAACAGTCCTCAAAATTTCAATTTTTCTAGTACCCATGTTGAGACAGGATGACATACATTCTTGGTAGCAATAGGTTATTTAAAAAGACATAGGGACATAGGAGCAGTGGGCAAATAAATAGCCAAAAGCTTACCCTAGCTGCAGCTGTAATCTACCACAACATGCACATGATCTTCAAAATCCAGCCTGAATGAACACTTGCTATGCTACTCCTGACCAGAGGAAGCTAAGCCTCTACTTCACTGTTCATTATTTCACAATTTCACTTTGACTGATGCTTTTTTATCTACCCATTTGGCTTTTTTTTTCATTTTCTTTTCTTGACACACAGAATGATCATCCCTAATGACACTAATACCTGGCACCTTCAATCCCACCATTAAAAGTGCTGTTAAACCAAGTGCTGTAATGAGACCCTTTAAGGAGACTGTTCTGTGGAAATGCATAAATTATGCTCTTACGTTTTTCCGAAGTTCTGTTGAATGAGCAATCCCCACTGTGCAAGACAAGAAGTATTGTATGCGGAGCAATTTTTTTATGGTTGGAAGCAACTTCATCCAAATAAGTCCAGTACAGGCAGCTATTATGTTTCTGGAAGACTGTTCATCTGACCTTGGTTCTCCTGATTTCAGAAGGCTTACATTATTACAGATAAAAATTTATTAGCATGCGGATAATAAAACCCCATTTTGCTTCTATTAAGCTTTTTTTTCAATGTTGAGCTTTTCTTAATCACTTTTATGTAATAATTGTCTTTTGCATTATGTTTTAGTTTTATTTACAATACAGTTTTCTTTCAAAATAGGAAATAATCCTTCTTTTTCTCAATAATGCAAGGGGAAATAGCTGCTTACTTAAAGATTTGTAAAAAACAAATTTCCTTTTGGAAAAATATTTCAAAATTGATTATTTTTTTCAGTTTCTAATTGAATTACAAATTTAAAAGCTTCCACAGAAAATTATAACATTATAAATCATAAAATGTCAATGGAAAATAATTTTGAATCCTGATGGAATAAGTATTGCATAGATTTTAATGAAAAGAAAATAAAAATTAAAATAGTATTGGTAGTCTTACACAAAAGATATGAAATCTAGTTTGTCTGCACAATGTATAGATTTTCAAGGAACTTCATTTTGATCAACTAAAAAAAATAGCAATTATGCTTTAACTACAATCACTTATGGGGTTAGATTTTATTTTTAATTAATCATGGTGGGTTTTTTTATCTTCTCTGACTATTTTGACTCATTTTCATCAACCTGTAGGGTAACTGAAGCACTGTCTTTCTTGACTGCATTGTTTCATGAGATTTGTTAAAGTTTTGTTTCCATTCAAGCACGTATAACTTTATAATTTTCTCCAAATGCATTTCTATATTTAGATTTATATACAATTTATATACAATTTACATATTTATTATCTACTCATCTGAATCCCATTTAAGCAGGATAAACCAGGCAGATAGAATAGAATAGAATAGAATAGAATAGAATAGAATAGAATAGAATAGAATAGAATAGATTGGAAGAGACCTCAAGGATCATCCAGTCCAACCGACCTCCCAACACCTATCACCCACTAAACCATGTCCTTCAGTACTGCGTCTAACCTTTCCTTAAACACCCACAGGGATGGTGACTCCACCACCTCCCTGGGCAACCTGTTCCAATGCCCGACCACCCTTTCCGAGAAGAAATTTCTCCTAAGCTCCAACCTGAACCTCCCCTGGAGCAACTTGCAGCCGTTCCCCCTTGTCCTGTCACTAGTTATCTGCGAGAAGAGGCCGACCCCCAGCTCACCACAACTTCCTTTCAGGTAGTTGTAGTGGGCAATAAGGTCTCCCCTGAGCCTCCTCTTCTCCAGACTAAACAAGCCCAGTTCCCTCAGCTGCTCCTCATATGACCTGTGCTCCAGACCCTTCACCAGTTTCATTGCCCTTCTCTGGACATGCTCCAGGGCTTCGATGTCTTTCTTGTGGTGAGGGACCCAAAACTGGACACAGTACTCGAGGTGTGGCCTCACCAGGGCTGAGTACAGGGGAACGATCACCTCCCTGCTCCTGCTGGCCACACTATTCCTGATACAGGCCAGGATGCCTGTATGATCAGGATGCCAGGATGATCAAGTGACTGCGAATTCCATGTTTTTTATTGAATATCTTGCTTTTGTGTTCCTTCAGTAAGAAAATGTAAAGTACAAAGTTGGTATTGATAGACAGCCTATAACTATTCCTATGATTCTTATGATTATTTCTGTGATTATTTCTTTAATATATCCAAGACATGTTTAATGTAAAAATGGTAGAAGTTCATATGTCTGGGTATTATATCACAGACAAGGAAAAAAATGCCAGGTGAACAAGTACCCTGCTCAAGTCTTTTAAAACAAACATCCTCCTAAGCATGCTGTAAGAAACGCTGTGCCTCCTAAATTTTCCCAAGAAACCTCTTCTAGCTCAATAACTGTTTTAATTGCTTACATTGAATGTTTATCACAATGGGGATGCTTCTTATATATCTACTAAAAGTCTGAATAAGGTATAGCTAAACTACAGGAATTAATAAGGAACATTTAATCATCTTTTCATTCTTATGTGTTCATCACTTCTCTTTTTTGGGTCTTTGTTTTTTGGAAGGTTTTTTGGTTCCTTTTTGGTTTTACTTATTATTTTTTTTTAATTCTTACACCTGCTTTATCAGAAGTACAATAATGATTTTAACAAAGCACAGCAATACAAATCAGCACTATTTCCTGACTGATGATACTTTTATTGCTTAGTAGTAAACAATACTGCTGCTAGACTTAAAAACACCCTCTTGTTGCTTCGTTTATTTTGTATCTAAAAGAATTACTGCTTCTATTAAAAAAAAGAAAGTATTTCTATTATGTTTCCCACAATTGTAAATATTAATATTTTAATAATGATTTAAGTATTGTGTTTATTCCATCTTGCTGACCTCCAGTTTCAAGCAAGATATTGTGGCACTTCTCATTACTTAAATTGTTAGTCCCTCTGTACGTGGCAGTGCTGAGACTGCACCACAAATACTGTGTTCAGTTTTGTGCCCTTCACTACAAGAAAGACATTGAGGTGCTGGAGTGTGTTCAAAGAAGGGTGATCAAGCTGGTGAAGGGTCCTGAGAACAGGACTTCAGAGTGTGGTGGTACAATCACTCCTTTTGAGCTGCTCAGTACTCGGTGGTTTCCCCCCTGCCTTTCGGTGGCCATGTGCCTAGGCACAGACCAGAGCATTAAGGCACTCTATTGATGTGGCTCTTGATTCACCTGGGAATGCTAACAGCCTGGTATATCTGTACCGGGACTGTGATGCTCTTGCTTCCCTTATTGCTTGGGAACAAAAATGACAATCAATTACCTCCTGGTACCAATCTCCTGTACCTGGGTTGTGACCCAAAAGAAGGTGATGCCAGACAAATCCTGCATCTATGCAACTGGTGGAAAATACCAGAATATTTTACCATCCAAGCTGGGCCAAAGTGGAAATGTACCTGACAAAATTATCTTGGATCCCATAAACAGTGATCCTAAGTGACACCCTTTGAGTTCTCCTGGACCACAGTGGGCTGCAACCAGCATCTCCCGTGAGCTGGGATGGCTCCCAGGTACAAAGACCTCAAGGACCCTCTGCTGACAAAGGTGACAGAAGGCAAGGGTGCAGTTAGCCTCTTTGAGTCTCAGTCATTGCCCGTTGAGGAATGTTGATGCCTTGTGAGTCTTTACTCTAAACTCAAAGAGGGAAAATTTAACTATAAGCTAGTTTCCTTCATCCATTGCTATACCTATCTATCTGTTTAAAATATACACGTTTGCCTTCATGAGTGTTGGTGTCAAATATCACCGGTCGCTAATATTTCTGTCTGTGTGTATCTGCAAACCGTACACTTTAATTTAAGATACCTTACAGTAAGCTAGTGTGAATCTTGTCATCTTCAAATCTGCAATAAACTTCCTGTTTTGATCATAACCTACTTTACTGAATTACTTTTAAATCTTTAAATTAGTCAATCATTGAGTGCTGCTAAAATTCAACCTTTGATTTAACTCATTCTATTAATAAATTTTGAATTGACTAAATCATACCATGTCATAACACCTTCATCAACGACAGAGGAGTGGCTGAGGGAATCGGGGTTGTTTAGCGTGGAGAAAGGAGGCTGAGAGAAGATTTTATCGCTCTCTACAATCACTTGAAAGGAGGTTGTAATAACGTGGGTGTCAATCTCTCCTCCAAGTACCAAGTGATAAGACAAAAGGAAACAACCTCAGATTGCACTAGGAAAGGTTTAGGTTGGATATTATGAAAAAAATTTCCATTGAAAGGGTTGCAATCATTGGAACAGGCTTCCCAGGGAAGTGAAGTTACCACTCTGGAGGTATTTAAAAGACGTTTAGATGTGATGCTTAGGGACATGGTTTAGTGGTGGACTTGGCAGTGCTATGTTAACAGTTGGACTCGATCTTAAAGGTCTTTTCCAACCAAAATGATTCTATGATACTATGATTCTATAACAACATTCATAAAAGTGAGCTACTATGACTGTTCTGTCTCATTTAACAAATCCTGCTCCATAAATTCAGACTATAAACACAATTAGCCAATGGTGATATGTTTCGTGGATTCATTAAAGTGTATTGTGCAATCTGCCTCAATGTTTTAAATTGCTAAAAGATTTAAATAATCTTAAAAGAAAAACTAAGTGACCTATATTTGTTTGGTTTGATTTGTGGGTTGTTTCTTTTTCTCTTAAGTCGAAGAACACTAAGATATATCTCTCTTGACTTGTTCTGATATTAAAAACCCACAAATGTATTTTATATCCTGTTATATTTATTAATAACTCTGTGTTGTTCCTAGCTTTAATATTGCTATTTAAGGAATAGTCAGGGAGAAAATTCACTCATTTTTCTCTTACAGTGTAGCTGTTTCTCCTTGATGAATTACTTATTAGAAAGTTGCTTTGGTTTCTTAGGAAAAGTAGTAAGTTTCCCTGCTTCTCTGCCTCATTAGAACCCATCGTCTCTATCATCTGGATGATGATGACGCTACAGGGTTGCAAAAGCACCCCAATCAATTGGGATGGGGTTCACTTAGTAAATTATAACTTTTATTTTGATATTTGATTACTACTAATAAATAATCATCAGAATAGTATTATTTTAATGTTTAATGTGAAAAAACCAACCTATTATGCAAATAAGAATCTGTGTGCAACATTTTCCTTTTTTCTAAGGTAGATGTTTTGTATAGCATTGTTCTTTTTACTACTGAGATTAGTATTTTGATATAGTTATCACGTTTTACCTAGTCTCTGTTCTCTTCCATTGATTCGATACTTCGACACTGTCAGTGTCTGATACCACATTCTCTTCAAATTTGCAAAAGTATGCAAATCTGAGTTTTATAATGACTCCCTAAACTGTTTGATCTTGCACACAGTTTTAGAATACATCTTGCACTGGGAAAATGCTCAAATATAAAGAAAAACCCAACAAACAACTAAATACAAGCTTAAAATACAGTCATCAAAAAGAATGAAGTTAAGATACCTGTCAAAAGTGTGCACCCCAGGCGACACCAATATAACTGCTGTGGGAAGGCTGATTCATAATCATTTCTGCAGTCTCATTAACAAATTTTATAGAGATTTATGCAGATAAAAACTAAATGACACAGGATAAGTTCAGTAAAACCAGATTTTCTTCAGAACAATTATTTTTTTCTTTTTTTATTTCAGTTATGATGAGTACTTTTGACTCATATATTTACTCTTATGGAAGTTTCTTATTGTTACATACTTTTATGGAGATGTAGTACAACAGTATATCCCAGATGACAACTGTGTAGCCTTTTCCTTACTTTTGGGAACATTTCCTTGAAGATAACGACTGGGAAAGAACTGGGCACAAAGTATATAAAGAGTAATTTTTTCATAGCACAAAGTGCTTTTTGAAAGTGGATACCTGGAGTACAAAAAGACAGTTGTTTCTTGTGCTTTATGTAAATTTTGTGGGTGGATCAAAACTGCTGGGAGGGGTTTGACTGCTGCAAATACACACCAACCATGATACAGTTCCAACTTCAGATTTATTTAAGGCAGAAAATTGAAAGTTTGAACTGCAATCAGGACCTGAATCTTACTTATTTTGCAGTTTACTGAAATGGATGGTTTTCGTTGTAATAATCTCTTCCTAATTTGGATAACGATAGTCCAACAAAGGCTAAGAATAACAGTCTGTTGACAAGGAACTATGAAGCATTGATAGCATTAAAAGAAAAAGAAATATGATAAAGAATAGTGATAAAAGATGAATGAGTGTCTTCCCCTCTGACTTTCAGAACTACGCAAACACAGATTTAAACTAATAAAACCTGGCTTAATAACTTTGGCTTTTATTAAGTGTAAAAAAATACAAGAATGTAAATGGATTTGTTTAAACTAAAGACCAAGTAGTACAAAATAAGATAGATTAGATACACTAATTGTCTATATGCTATTAGAAATTTATATATTCAGGTGTTATTTTTACTTTTCTATACTAAGATTAAAATTGTCATCCTTTGTTGCTCAGTCTCAAACTTCTGGATTTCAGGGAATTATGAATATAAACTCATTTTTCTTTTTTTTCTTTTTTTGAGACAGTTGTAAAGTCTCAGCATCTCAAAGAACATCTTTTAATGTAAAAATTCCACATAAATGAAAAGAGAATTAATGTAAACTATCTTCACAGAAGTTTCCAGAAAATAAGATTTTTTTCTTCAGAAAATCACTCATAGATATCTTTCGGATTCTTGAAGGAATTTGTAGAATTGCATATGAAATTTAGATTTTATTTTTTTTTTTTTTGAGAGGTAAATTCAGCTGAATTAAAAAAAATAGGAAAGATTCATTAGGAAACTTCACTTAATATGGGTATTTCAGGGGAGATGGCTTTGGATTTATATTTCTTTCAGATACACAAGTAGTAACGGATTCAGAAATGGAACCAGGTGTATGTGTATATTCTTAAGATTTTGATATGTCCTAGTGTAAAGTTACCACGCTAAGTTAATATTTTCAATTTCCTATGACTTGCACTATTGAACTAAATTTTTTTGAAAGAATGAGGTCTTCTGAATAGGTTCTCTAGGTAGCAGTAGATAATAACCACTCTCTCTGTCTCACTGTGACTATTACGACAACAATTATCCCATGCTACTTTTTTCCTTACTTTGTGTGTTGTCTGCTATCTCTCACATTAAACTGAGATAATTAACTGATTTATATAGAAGCAGTGTTTAATATGCCAGAGCCCTGACTTATAAAAACTAATCCAAAATTACAAAGTACTTCATGCAGTGTGTTTATTCAATCCTGCCTCTGATAAACTAGGGATTATAAGTATTATTACATATTTATATCCACACAGATACACTTTTTTATTTGGTTGGCTGGTTTTCTATAAATACATGTTTTCATTCTGTTCTTTTTCTAATAGCCATTTAATGGCACAGTGAGAGAATAAACACAACAAACCCAAAAGCTTTATTAAACACATACCTGTCGACTTGAATTAAGTTTTCCCTCTTTGTGTGTTTCATGGTGCTACTCACATAAAAATGCTGAAATTTAATTATGACTAATAAGTTCAAGTTATTACAAGAAGAAACTGAACAAGGAGAAAGGGTTGATTTGAACATCCAGATCTTTCAGATCACGTATGTGTAATTGTCTTCAGTGACTGATTTATTTACATGGTAAGCATGTATATATAGCTTTTTTTCCCTCGTAGCTATATAACCAAGTCTAATAATACCAACCACGCATTTCCATACTACCAGTTTTTACTTGTAAATACCCCTCTTCTCCCTCTGCTCACTTTGGGATCTAGTTAAGGAGCCATTTTCACAGTCTCTTCAGTGCTATTACCTACTGATATTAGCTTCATGCAAGCTATCAGGTTCTTTGAAAAGTGTAACACATGGCTCAGCAGTGCAGGGAGTCAAACTGATGCAATAATAAGGTAGTGCAGGAAGTCAAAGAAATTAAGGAAAAAGTAGAGAAGCTGGAAGGAGCTAAAACCATTTTTGTAGATGGTTATATACCCTGTGTATATTTCACTCTGATTCAACAAAATTGAAGGGAGAGGTGGACAGACTTGTGGCATGTCCCTATGTGCAGTGCTACAAACCACTGAGCTGTGGCCAGGAGGAATTGCAAACCCATAAATCTCTGCATATGTTGACCAAAGTCAGTAACTCTTATAGCAACTGGGATTATCTTTTCTGTATTTCACTATCAGTCAAACAGGTCTTACCACACAGACAGTGTTTATTAGGTAAAAACTCAGTGTTGTGGGATCCTGCCGACCCAGTTTATAATCTTGACCTGAACTGAATTTATGCCAAATAATTGAAGCATCAATGTACCAGATTTACAGGTCTAGATTTGACAGATTTGATATCAGCTTACAGAGTCTAGAGGCAGAGTACAGGTTGATCCTTGGTAACTGTTTCTTTTTGGACATCAAAGATGGGGTTCGTGTCTCATCATCTGAGCCATCTGAAGTCTAGTTTTCTTATCAAGGCCAAGCACCTGGTCTCCTTTTTAGTTACCAGAGAGATAAAGATACATTTTTTCAGATCAGTTTCTACCTGCAAGAGTCTTACTCTGCTGACTAGAAAGTTACTTTTGAATCATGTGCACTAAATGCCTAGATTTTATATGCCTAAAATGAAGATAGGTTAATTCCACTACAGGTTAGGAATGGAGAAATATTATTTTGGTTTTGGTTTTTTTGTGTTTTTTCTTTTGTGAATGTGTTAGTAGCTATTATTACTTTGAATGACTGTCAAACCTGCCTATATACGACCTGTGTGTGTTGTCTGATTGCCCTGTTATTAAGACTCAGTTCCACAGCACAGGCATTTACGTTCGGAGAACTTTACCACATACTCAAAATCAGTGCACGATTGAGCATTTTCTTGAAATGAGAGCCAAAATTTTTCTCTCATCAGATTACAAAAGGTTTATGCTCTGTCTTAATGAAAAAAAAAATAAATCTGTGGGTATGGAAATACAGCAAATCCATCACTAAACACAGCCCTCCATTAGTGCTAAGGACAGAATGCAATCTCTGTCATTACCAATGTAGCCACGTTCCTGGCCCTCCAAGCTGTGATAACTGTTCTCATACTGTAGTCAGGTATGCAAAGCTAGTAGCAGCATTGCAGAGACAGAGGCTACTGACTGTTGTGCATGGTTAATTAAAAGAACTTAATTTTTCCACATCTATAATTCTTCTCCCTTGTTTCACCTGTAGTATTTCGTATTGGTCTCTATAGCACTAACCTTAATGCTTTTGACATACAGTGTACATGCTATGGAACTGAGGTTATAGTTGCTTTCATTTTTTATATCTCCCAAGCTTTCTTTGAAAGCACAAGAGCCTGGGTTGTCACTGTGATTAATTTGAAACCATACTGCTGAAAAGGTGGAAGGAAGGTCAGGTCATATGAAGCACAGACAACTCGCAGTCAGACATTTTCTAACTTTCAAGTGCTTACTGTTTCAACCTTTAAAATGTTCTTCTTTACAAATATTTTGAATAGATTTAAATGCTATTGTATGTGCTTCTGTGGTTGTAATGTTCCTGACTAGGAAAAAAAAAAAAAAAAGAAAATGCTATCATTTGTTCTCAAATCTACCACAGTCGCTAGATATTCTAGATCCCTGAAGCTAATGGACTAAATTATATCAGACAACTCCATATCATGTCCAATGAATAATGTGATAAAAACTAATGACATCCAACACATTCCTGAGGTACACGTGTTAGTGAGTTTCCTATTATACACAAGAAAGAGCCAGACTCAGGAACTATGGTTTTTACTTTTAAAGCAGAAAGCAACTTCCCTTAACTCACATTTTTTTCCCCTGTCAGTCCTCTTCAGGCTGATGCTGTCTAGCTGTGTTTCCTTTTAATTTCTCTCACTTTGTCCATTCTTCTCACATCAGGAATTCTAGACCCCTCACTTCAGAGAGTCATAGAATCATGAAACAGTTTGGGTCAGAAGGGACCTTAAAGATCATCTAGTTTAACTCCCCTGCCATGGGCAGGGACACCCTCCACTAGACCAGGTTGCTCAAAGCCCCATCCAACCTGACTTCAGGCTGCTGAAGTTCAACCAACACTTCCAACTTCAGGCTGCTCATTCCAGGATTGTTTGAAAATACCACATTACCATGCTGGAATGGCATTCCCATTTCCAGCTTGTGTTCTCTGGCAACCAGGATTTCCTCATATCTTTCAAGCCTTTGTTTCTTTTCCCAAAGTCCACACTGCATTTACCTGTCCTTCTCACCCCTTTTTTCGCAGCAAAGCTTGCCTATATGCTGCCATGGGTCCCATATCCTTCCTGAGGCTCCTCATCCAGTTTATCTTCTATATCCTGTCCAGTGTCTTTATTCTGTGATAGCGAAACAGATTAATTCCTTCCGCAGCTCTGTTCCTCCACAGCGTAAGCTCCCAGTTTATAATCCATATGTTTCAAACACCCTCAGAAGCCCTGAACTGAATAGGCCCCATTCTGTTTTGGGGTTTTGGTTTTTTGTTGTTGTTGAGTTTGTCATGTTTGTTTGTTGGGTTTTTTTTGCCCTTTCCCCATGAGTGGAACATGTAACTCTTAAGAGGTTACAATTGCTGAAATGTAAAATGTCAATTCTCAGCAAATATGATGAGCAGGGATTTTTCAAAGGCATTTAAATTTGCTAAATTTTGGCAGAATTCCCCAAGAAAAAAAAAAAAGGACAAAATATGCTATTGTTACAAAGAGATTCTGTCTTGATTCTAAATTTCAAGTCCTAGCATTAATACCTATTAATCATTTACAAATTGTGGGAAAGCCATTCATCTCCCTGCTAGAAGACCCTTAGGGAAATACGAACACTCCTACAAGAAAGGTCAATGTCATGCTCTAGAAGAAAGAATGGGGGCCTGCACAGCTTAAACTGGTGAAAATTCCTTCCTCATCCCACATCTGGCTCAGCTTTTTGACCTTAAATACACAAATGAGATACAGTAACCAGAAAAACAAAACATTTGTATCATGACTGGCTACACTAATATTCCTTCCTCATCAGCTTGCTACTAACTCTGATCAAAATCCTGCAATTCAGAGACTAGAAACCTTTTCCAAAACTAGATGTCAAATGCTTTTATCCTCAAAAGAGAAATTTCTTCCGCACGTAAGTAACAAAAACTTTTACAGCACAAGATCAGAGCATTTGTTGCATGACGCAACAAAAGTGATCAAGATTTATTTCAATCCTACTTCTTATGGGACCAAAGTGAGGTTTAGTGTTTAATCACAGATTGTAACAGTTTGCACTGAATATTTTTATCCAACACTGTTTTCATTCCTTGAAAACTAATTTTTTTTTTTAATTCTCTTTCTCACCACTATGATTTACTTATCTTTACAATTTAACTGCAAGTCCTTGCGTATATCCTTTCTTTTAGGCACAAACCAAAAAGACTTTCAGCCAATCCTTCCTAATTTCTGGTGAAAAAAAACAAACCAAACCAAACCAAACCATATCAAACCAAACCAAACCAAACCAAACCAAACTCCATAAAGGCCAACAAAAAAACCCCACCCAAAAAATCTCTAATTGTATAAGACTGACATGTGGGTTTTGTGTCAGCACAAACCAAATCATGCTAAGACTGCTATGAATCAGCCAGATTTGGTCCACATTTGCTAATGCCCTATTTTCAGGAAAGAATTTGTAAGGATTTGTTCAAGTGTTGACTGTGTTTACGTACAATGTTAGTACACACAAACTACATTGGATGTTGAAATATTGTATTATTTCAACTTATTTAAAGAGGTCAATAGTTTCCCTATTTTGAAATTGCTGTCTTTAAATTTACAAACAATTAATCTATTAATTGTTATATCAATCACTGTATCTCACCCTCAGTTTGTCTATATTTAAACTAAAACCACATTGAAATAAATATATTTAAATAATGTTTAATATTTTTAACATCTTTACATATGAGCTAATATTACATTTATATAAATTTAAATTAAAATTCTATGTCCTATATATATTTATATACATATGTACAAAGATATGGACATATATATATATGTATACAAACACATATACAGTGAACTACAAGCTGCCTAGGCTGGAAAAGCTCTATTATTCAGAGACACTTTCTTCACAGAATTACGTGACCTGTCCTGTCTACCATGGTGGTGTCCTTTAAGAGCTTGCAGTTAAGCTACACCTACTGTGGGCACAGAGATCTGACTCCCCAGATCTCCTAAAAATGGTGGTAGCTCTGTCCCTGTGTGCCAGAAAAGGACACAAATATTTCCAAAGTGTCCAATGATATTAAAAAAAAAAAAAGCTTACCAAAAAAGCCCTTTTAAATTATGATTTAACTCAACTATGAGCCAAGGTTTCTGCTACCTACCCAATTTAGTACATCATCCCCATGGTGTTCTTTACTTAAGATAAATAAAACTAAAGTTTCTCAATTAATTACAAGTTTTCATGATTCCACTGTCAGACAAATTGATTCTGTTTTACAGTCGATTTGATTTTGTGCTGGACAGCAAATGACTTAGAAAATAAAGAAAGGTGGTTTGAACAGGGCTTTAATTAATTCCATTGAAAAATACCTCAAATGCAATGTACCCTGAAGAAATACTCCTCTAACTATATTCAATAAGGGTTGTTTATCAAAGTAATTATTTCCTTTAGGGAATTTCTTAGAATTTTCTCTTTAGGCGTATTAAGGCTAAAAAAAAGCAATCTTTTACTTCTGTGACCTTGAAGAAACACTGTAGTTTGAACAAACAAGTGTTTTATTTTTAAAAATGTGTTATTGTCTGTGTTAATAAAGCTTGTAGCAAATTAACCCTTAGAGCTTTGCTGAAAACTCCTTGTCTTCATCCACAGTAAATCTTTCCAGATATAGAAAGGTACTAAAAATATATGTTATAATATATAATATAGATGATGTAATACATTATATCATATTTTTGCTTACATTTTTATATATGGTAAGAACAAACTCTTTTAATACAATAGTTGTGTACCTAAAACCTGTTGTATCTACAGTCATGTACTCTTTTTAAAAATCACAGAAGATTCTGTTAAATTAAAGTACTTCTGATT
Source organism: Psophia crepitans (assembly GCA_013399095.1). Taxonomy (NCBI): domain Eukaryota; kingdom Metazoa; phylum Chordata; class Aves; order Gruiformes; family Psophiidae; genus Psophia; species Psophia crepitans. Next base: position 33,119 of record VWZZ01004359.1, on the reverse strand, counting down.
GGCAACACTGAGAACGGCAGTGTTGCTGGCTCCCTTGTGTTCTGTGATTTACTAGACTTCATGCATTAAATCAGAAATCCGTTGGAGCTTCCAGACACAATAGCTCTGGTATCTAGTTGGGTGCATTGCAGTGGTTTTGAGTTGATGATTCCCTTTAATAACTTACCTAAGTAGGACTCAACCAGAAATGGAAGATATTCCATGGAAAGTCAAAGTCAAAGAAAACAAAATAACAACAATAAAAACAACAACAACAACAAAAAAAAAACCACCAAAAAACCCACAAAAACACCAAACAAACAAAAACACCGAAACAACAACAACAACAAAAAACAAATAAAACCACCAACCAAAAAAACCACAACCAAAAAAACCCCCCACCCACCTCCATGTTTGTACACCCAGGAAAAATATTGAGTATGATAGAAAACTTCTCAGACACAGTTATATATACATACGCACATACATAAAGACCCTCCTAGGTATAGACATACACACATCACTTTGTGGGTGAAGGTGGCAGGGCTGAGACATCACAATCCTTTTATTCACTTGCAATGCTTCCATTTCACCATGTAAATTTGCTTCTATCTTATTGAGAAAATTTCTGAGCAAACTGCTTTCCAAGTTATTTCATGCAAATTACCATACGTTAGAAAGTGAGGCAAAATTTAAGCTGCTATATTTATGTATCGCCTTAATGGCAAGAGAAAGTTTCAAGTTTTCTATAAATGCTGAGTAGTTTGAATGCAAATATTTTAATAAGGCTGAAGGGTTTAGGTTTTTTTTTGACTTTTCATTCCTTTAGTGGTTTCCAGTGGAGATTATACAAGCATAAAGAAAAAATCAGTTCTACTTAATAACTTTGAAATCTTTGACAATACAGTTTCCTTCTCTTTTCATTATCCACTAAGTTTTCTTCAGACTCAACTTCTCACATCTTTCTGTGGAAATTAAACTCCTTCTATGTACTAATTTATACTTCTGGGGATTTATTTCTGCTTCTCCCTGATGCACTTACAGAACAGGAGAAGAACTTGCTTTTTCTCTCTCCTTAAAATTCCACAACTAGAACCACCACTTTTCCAGCTTGCAGTGGTATTTTCAGTATTGTCTTGTGATTGGTAAGATACCATTTAGCATGTTGGTTGGTTGGGTTTTTTCCCTCAGGCAAGCAGTAATCACTGCTTGTTACCCTGAGGTTATATATTTAACTTAAAATGAAGAATGATGACTATACTCCTTTTGCTCTCAGAGTTTTCCAGTGGGATAAAATGTTATTTTCTGGTTTCCACATTTATTCACAAACATTGAATCTCATGAGTTTTTACCAGAAGTTATTCCTTTTCCTTTTACAAGTGGTTTTCATTTCACTGTACATATTAGTAAGTATCATCATCTCTAGTACTTTTCAAAATATAAAGGAAAATATGATGATTGTGATTAATTTTTTGGGGGGAACACAAATCAATTATTCTACTGTTGATAAATACTATTTTCATGGCTGCATCTTGAGAAAATAATTCACTGAACATCAAATCATGAGCAGAAATGTCATCTTTAATGCAAGGTGGTGATAATTCTAACCTCTCACTGTAATTAGGAGTTTCTTTTTTTATTACAGCGTAACACTTTCTTTTTCTGATAATTAACTTTGAAACTCCTGCAAGAAAGGGATTGTCAAAATGGAACGGAATGATATGTTACTGTATTACTTATCTTTTTACTACACACTTAAAAATATAGCTACTACATTTATTTACTGACCCTGAACAATTCTTGTTTTACATAAAAATGTTTATCAGAAACAGGCATTTTCTTTTACTGATTTACTTATTATGTCTGATTTTCATTTTAGTATCCCTTCAGTTTAAAGTAATCAACAGTAATTGTTGGTGGTTCAGTAATTATTCTAATTCCATCTATTTTCTAGAACATATTTTGTCCATTCAGATTTTGCAAATATTTCTTCATCTGCCCTAAATAGTTGTGTATATACTTCATGGTTTAATTTATGTCATAGACTTCATCAGCCATTTGCAAGTACTAATTGTGCTCATCTTCTTACTTATTAATTAAAATACTGCTGATCGGTGTTTATTTTCTTGTTACATATATGTATTTTATTCTCTCCACGAATCAAAGTGGGAATGTTGTCATGATGGGTTGATCTTTGCTGGCTGCTAGACCCCCACCCAATCGCTCTCTTACTCCTCAACAGGACAGCAGAAGAAAATAGGATGGAAAAACTTGTGGATTGAGATACAGGCGGTTTAATAAGAAAAGAAAAAGCTGTGCATAGAAGCAAAGCAAAAACTACCCATTGGCAGGCAGATGTCCTGTCACATCTTGGAAAGCAGGACCTTAGCGTAGTGGTTGTGTGGGAAGACAAATACCGTAACTGCAAATGTTCCCACGTCCTCCCTCTTTCCTTCAGCCTCTATTTTTGAGCATGTCATACAGTATGGGATATCCCGTTGGTCAGTTTGGTTCAGCTGTCCTGGCTATGTCCCACCCCAGCCTCTTGACCATCCCCAGCCTATGGGTCTTTGGGAGAGAAGCTGAGGTGAAGAGTCAGCGTTGTTGCTGTGCAGGCATTGCTCAGCAATAGCCAAAACACCAGTGTGTTATCAACACTATTCTAGCCACAAATGCAAAGCACAGCACCATATGGGTTTCTCTAAGGAAAGTTAACTCCATCCCAGATAGACCCAGTACAAGTACCCTGCTTCCCCAGGTCTGCGATATAGGAAAAACATTGTATGGGAAAACATAATGTGTATTATTAATCACAATGCAGCTAGGTTATCCAAGTAATACACTTCTACTGCTGGATTGCTTAACACAACCGACTTAAAACTCAGAGAAATGTCTCCAGGGTGCATGCAGGTTGTATTTAGTTGCTTGAACTCAACTTTGTATTTGTGAGCTCACAGATTTGTAAACCAAAAAGCTAGATAATCTGCTAAATAAAAAAAAATATGCTCTGTGTCTCCACACCTCCTTGACTCTCCTCAATTAGCATTCCTCTTTTTTTGTTTCAAATATTTCTATTTTCTTTCTTTTCCTTTTGTTCCAGACTTCATTTCTTATAAACAATCTTTAAAGGAGTCTGTGATTCTTCACTGACTTATTCCTGCCTTTACATAATAGTTTCTCAGGTGACTCTCATTAAATCTCTTCAGCCATATTTTGTTTCTTATGCTGTTTTGCTCCCTGCTTTCATACATCAAAACTATTACAGTGTCTTGAACTTTAATTACAACTATTTACTTATACACTGCAAGCAAAGCTTGTTTGTTACACATCTCCAATCCTACTTTTGGAGAAATCCATGGGAACTCAATTTCTGGTATTTGTGCCTTCAAGATATACCTTTAATTATATTCAAGCTTGCATTCTTGAAATATGCTTATCTAATATGACACATTCTATGTACTTAAGGTATGAATGAAAATTAAATAAACATAATCATAGTTTATATGAAAAATATCCCTGAGCTATGTCCTTAAGTTCTGAACATGTAAGATTTGCCTCCTGCCGTATTGTTTTTGCACACCTGGTGAACTCTCCAGAAATCTACTGTTCTTGCCCTTCTCTGTCATCATGCTGCATTCTAGCTTCCTTCGTGTTCCTTATGTACCTTTCCATTCACCTTGGGGATGGGTGGAATAAATAAAAAAAGCCAGCCTGTCTCAATAAGGTCATGTCTAACCAGTAGTGCTTAAAATAAAGTAAGAGAAATCCTTATTATATACCCTTGTTTTCCTAATGAATTCATCCAACAAGGGCTGATCCAGGAAATTCTGTTTGGATACAAAGATGGGAAAACAGTAAGATTTCCAGAACCAAGGACATTTATTTCAACATTTACTACAGAGAAGATCAAATGAGACACCTGTCCATGAGAGTTCTGTTGTGTCACATTACCTATCATGTATATGGTGTTGTTTATACTGCAGACTCTATTGTTCCCTAAAAATTTAAGGTGTTGGAAAGTGAATACATTGATAATAATTTTAGATTTGTAATGCAGTCTTTCTTAGTAAACAATCATGTCTCCATTTAATTTACAATTCTTCTTGTCCACCTTGACCTACTTTTGAGTGTAGTAGCTATGATTTTTTCAAATTACTGCTCTAGAACAAGCTCTTATATGCCCTGGTTGGTGTATCTTTTCTGTATTATAGCCATTTATTTCTTGCAAAATCACTAGCTGTATATCCAAAGGAAAAGATATTTTTTTTCCATGACAACTAGATGTAATAAAGATAGACCTTCAACAAACCATAAGTGAAGTTTTTTCCAATGCCAGAATATATAATCCCTCTCTTATGGATAGATTCTCCAATACCTAATGGTGTACTAACATGTAAAATATAGTCACTCGAAAAAAATGATCTGAATTTATGTATCTGGCCATCCTCTACGACAGTTCTTACAAGAAATAAATAAGGTTTCACACCTTCTAGTCCTTGCCAAGATTGGATAAAATTGGAAAATAGGTTCAAAAGTTACAGGCAGGGTAATCCAGAATAAAGACATGATTCTTGTTTCCCTGGGAAGTCAGGTAAAATATTGTCAATATTCACAATCGATTTGGAGTGATTCAACTTCAGCAGCACAGGGAAGTTAGATCCAGATGTATGCCATCTCTTCCAGCTTCCTGGAACAGAGCTGGACCAACTGCCAGCTTTTTGGCTTTTATTTTATCTCCCAGACAAGCAACAGCATCTCTATTTTTATTTCTCCAGCTTCAGCTATTGCTGCCAAATAAACCCTCCCATGTCTGGTATTGCACACAGGGGCCTTGCATAGTACAGGACTCCTGAGCAGCTAACAGTAAAGAAGTGGAGAAGGAAAGACGGGAGTCAGGGCTGGGCTACGTGGGATCAGAAAAGCTGGTTTCAGTATTAGGGGACCTGGAGGTTAGGTTGGAGGGCGAGAGTAAGGGAAAGAAGAGGAAGGAAGGAAAAGAGGCTAATAAGAGTTGATCGTCAATGAGTAGAGGGTGGTAGCTGCTGTTATGGGTGGCATTTTTTCCTAGAATAACACTTCCTGTCCATGAGGAAAATGTAACACAACTCAAGTAAGGGAGCAACTTGCAACCTACATCTTCTGGGAGGCCACTTACTAGGTCACACTGATAAAGTTCTGAAAAGGAGAGCAAAAAACCAACCAACCAAATGAAACAAAACAAGAAAGGTGCTGCTGTGTTAAGTTTGGTTCTGCTATATAAAGCATATTAAGAAGGTGACTTCTAAGTGTTTCTAAACTTAGAAAACTGCTGTACTGCTTAAGCTGACAAAATCCAGTTATTTAAGGGGTAATTCATTCATTAGTTTGCTTGCCTTGCTCTTTGCTAAGAAAATAGCTGAGCCCAAGTGAACATGACCTGAATTGTTGTTACTTTTTCATTGTTATTTTTGAGAAGCATACCAATAAAAAATATTTATTTGGAATTAAAAATAGTAATCACTTTTCATTTTTCACTCTTAAGCTGCAGTTCATCGTGGGGTACTGGAAAATAATCTGCAAGACCATATAGAGTTGTTGGATTATACCTTTTAATTGGAGCTATTTTAATCGAAGAAGTTGATCTGATTTTGGATGAGCACAATAGCTGATTCTGCCTGACTAAGTGGCATCATTCAGCATCAGTCTGAGAGAATAACAGGTCACTTTCTCAGCTGTACCTTTTAAAAGACAATGGATTATTAAAATTTGCATTAGTAAGAGCATTGGGCTAAATTAATTAACGATGAGTAAACACATTGAAGCTGATGAAGCTCTATGAGGGATGAACTCTGCTTTAAGAATATGTCTAGTCTGAGCGATGAGGTACATTCTAGGTTTCATATAAATGCTGTAATCCTGGAACTTGCCCTAGCACTGATAAATTTGGTATATACTCAAGACTGGCTTATGAGTGATGGAATACATTTTCATGTAATGTAAATACCCTAAACCACAAATTTACGCAAACACTGACAAATTGGATATACTCTCCAGACCTGATTTGTTCCTGACATAACCTCATTGACTCCAGTGTGGTAAACAGATATTGCAAGAACATGACATACAGTAATTATTTGTGTACATTTTAAATTGAGATTATGTAACATGAGCTGGAGTTTATAGAAAATTATGTGTGAGGAATTAAATTAATCCTTAAAATGACTCTTTATTTTTTTGTATTCTTTACTGATTTCTTAACTTGATTCTCAGTCATCTGAGGGAATTCTATGTTAGCATTCAGAATTTTACATTACTTGAAACCTTATACAGCTCAGTAGACTCCAATCTTATTATTCTCCTGATCAGTAGTGTTCACTTTTCCTGCTAATGTTAAATTGAACATTTCTTTCGGCATTTTTAGTAGTTCTTTCCCAACTCCTCTGTGTTTGTTTCAAATAAACAGTTACTATCTCTCTCTCTTTCTCTCTGTCAAAAGAAAAAAAAAAAAAAAAAAAGAAGAGGAACCAGTCATTTAAGGTACACGCCAGGAGATAGTGAAATTGGACTTTCTCATTTTTACACGTTCACCAGTACAAGAAAAGGGTTTCCATGTGTTGTCAATGGAAGGGAAAATATATTGAAAGAGACGAACTAAAACTAGCTTGGCCATGATAAGAAGATATTCAGGAGGTAAGGGGACTTTGGGTGAGCTTTCTAGTTTTTCATATTGCATAAAAAAATAAGCAAGAAGATGAACCTGCAAGACACGTTGATTTGTTATTTGAAGATAAATATGGTTTTCATTATCACCATCACTGTTATCTTCTCTTTGGCCATCTATTTAATATTTTCTCATTTCTACTTTTATAAAAAATGAAGATGTGCTCACTCTTATAAATTATCTATCAAAAATAAATACAACATCATAATTGTCTATTTGTAGACCAGATCATTGAAAGAAATGTCTATTCATATTTGGTTTAAGTCACAATGAAGCAGGCAAAGTTGAGGAAATTTATGATGTGCTCAAAAATATGTACACAGAAACTGTTCTTTATATTTTACTAAAATATAATAATTCGTTACATTTGCTACTTCAGTTCTATATCTGAGACAGCTCAGAGAGCTTTATGTCCCCAAAATTAGGGATTTACATGTCTAGAACAAAACTCACAGGTTGGATGTTGCATGTTTCCAGGTCAGGATCAATTAAGTAATGGTGTATGCCTCTCTCTGCACTGGTTACCAGGCAGTAACTCTTCCTTAAAAATCCCATGGGGACCTTCTTTCTCCCGCAGTGTTGATAATTGCATTGTCTTTTATGTACATACCTCTGGGTTTCAAGAAACTAGTATGTCTCTGAACAAGCTTCTGGAATTGACTTCTTTTCAGCTCAAGACTTGCCATACTGCTGCTGACAGCTTAGTTAGTTCTGATCTACAGGTATTGAGGCCTAGAAAAAGATATTGATGAAGAAGGTGGTTTTGGGCTGATCGTTTCCCAAGTAGCTTGCTCATCACTGTGGTTTAGAATAGATTTTCTGTGTCCTCTCTCTGTATGTGGGATGAAGTGATGAAATGCACAGCTCACCAGATGAGCTTGTTCCTGTCTTTTGAATGAAAGACAACTACAGCTCCTTTTGAGGTCCTCAAATCACACCTTTCAAAAGAGCTCTGAAAATTGTTAGGCTTCTGTGATTTTCAGAAGTAAAGCTACCTGTTAGGTAATTCAGTTTCAGAGGAACAGCTTTTCGCTTAAGCAAAACATGAGACCATTTGGACATCAGGAATCACAACAGCAAGGTCAGTACCACTATCACCCATTAAGTGTTGACATTTGAGAATTTCAGCGCTTCTTTCTGCTATGGTTTCAGCAGCAAATAATAAGGTTAAGAAATCTAGTGAAAAATGTCATACCATACTTTTTGAATTTTAAATCTTTTCACTAAATGTCTGTGTAATGTTTTTTATTTAGTGAGGCTGTGAATTTGCAGGTCACGGACATTGTAGTGTTCTAAAAGTAGCTATATAATTCCACACCAGCTAGTATGGCATTTAGCAATTACCTGCATTTTATCTTTGAGACCAAGTAGACTTTTAAATACTTTAAATATGCATTGAATTTACAAGGGTAGCTTGCCTTTTCAGTCTAAGTCATTTGACAGGATTGTACTATGCCTAGTGTCAATCCCTGGAAAATATCTGCAATCATAGAATCATAGAACCATAGAATGTAATACTTGCTTTAAAAATAAGTTTTCTTCATGTGTGATTTCTTTCTGTAGTTGAGTATAATATTAAAATTCTTCAATTTTTAAATGTAAAGTTTACTTTTTTAAAATGTTTCTGTAACAGAACATTTTCTAATGAAAAAATATTTTTTGTTGATTTTTATTTAACTTCTTTGTTGGCAAGTTAAATAAATGTATTCTTTTCTAATTTAACTCTTCTCTTTCTTTATTTTAATTTTTTCTTTCCATGGGCTTTTGGGGGTGCTTGGAGTTTGTTTGGTTTTGTTGTTTTTGTTTTTTGGGTTTTTTTTTTCTGTTGTGGTTTTTTTTTCTTTGGGTTTGTTTGGTTTAGGTGTGGAGTTTTTTTGGAGGGTTTTTTTGTGTTTTTGTTTGGTTTTTTTTACTATTTTGCTTATAGTTTCTCCATTGTGCCACTGATTTTTGGTCATTCCTCCTTTTATTCATCATCTTCTATCAACAATCCTCTGTCATATTTTCATTTTTAAAAAGTACACTGGAGAAGAAAAGTCACATCTTCTCCCTAGTGCATGTAGTGGTAGATTATTTTTTCATATATATAATATGTACGTGCGTGTTTTTATTTATGTTCTTTTAAGAGAATTTCTGTCAAGAATGACATGAAGCTGTCATTAGCAGCTACAATGAAGTTGGTGCATTTTGGAGGGAACAGTTTTTTATCATTACATTACTCTAGTTAGTATTGGCTATGAGAGCTTATTTTTCCATCTGAAATTAAACAGAACTTAATTCAGGACTAATTAGGTTAATATAGTCAAATCTTATTCTATAAGAAAACTCAAGCTTTACCTACTGATAAGCTACCTTCTTTTAGATTATATAACTGGATTATGGATTTTTCTTCAAAATACCTTTCTTTTTATAAAGTCAGACTTATTTATTTTCATCTTTTTTATGATAATAATAATTTAAAAAATCAGCCCATTAACAAAGACTTTTCTCACTAGGAATGGAAAATTTACTTTGCAGAATTCTGTTAGGTTGATCTACTAATAGTTTTTAAAGACAAAGCAGGAAAGTTTTTTTTTCTTTCCATTGAAACATGGTAGTAATTTATTTTTACTGCTCATCAGTACAACACTAGTAAGGACAAATCAAGTTTCACACCACAACTGAAAAACTCAAGACCAGAATACCATATGGAAGAACAATATTTTTGAAAATGGGGACATTTCATCCCTGTGTACTTGGGGACCAGCTCTGAGTGGGAACATATCTTATTCTGTTGATATGATGATGAAAAGTAAATACATACACATAAAGAATCAAAAATGATATAACACAGAAAGTCCAATGGATACTTATAATGATGTTTGAAGTGTCTAAAATCACAGTATAATGCAAAAGGAAAAGTTTAACCTCTAAATATATTTTCAAATTAATCATCTACATTTCAAGTTTTGTCTGTGACCTTTTAGAATTAACTTTGCCATTAGTACTTTGTGTATTTTGTGATAACAGACTGTAAAAAGCTGTTACTTGTGCTTGTGATCTCTGCATACTTCCTTGTCAGCTATAATGTAAAAAATGTTTACCACAAAAGGGCATTAATTATTAAAAAGGCACTAACAGTCTACAGTAGGAAGAATAAATTTTTTGCTGCAGTTGTATTTAACTTTTCATGGTTTTTTATAGTCAAGGACCAATACATATTTGACCCAATTATCATATTATTGCTAGTATGACAGAATTTTTTTACCCTGCTTCTAAATTTTTTATTGATTTTTTCGGACAAGTGTCTCACATCTTCAGGATTACTCTGTGAAAATTTGTTGTATTTACTTATACAGAATAAACATGTCACATAAATCCAAAATATTTTTTCATAACTTTTACAAACAGATGTGGAAAATATTTTTAATTTTTACTTTAATCTGTATGGCCTCACTCCTGTGCCTAATTTTTTTAAAAAAGCTTGCATTTTTATAGTTTAGTTAGGTTGTACAACTTTCCTAAGACATTTTAATTAATATTATTTAAAACCATAGTTCAGATGGAGATAGCTTTGTTCCAAATTAGCATCCTTTAATATGAGCTATGGATATGTCAGTTTTAATACTTCCAGAAATATTTCGGCAAGATGAACTATGTGTCATGCTTGATATGGAATATTCATCATTAAAGGGCTTCTTGTCATCCATATTGATATGTTCACCATTAGTCTTTTTCTGAAAGCTCAAGCTAAGTAATGTGACAGGAACTCATGTTAAGAAGCAGCACATCTTACAAATGACGTGGCAAGGACAAGTTAAAGCATAATAGGGTTCAAATCATTGATCTGATCTCAACATGCTCTACAACTTTACTTATAACAGGCAACCTCTTGCTTCTGCTGGTTTGCTAGGTGTTTGATATTCCCGAGCCAGATTGAGGTTAATGTGAAGTTTGTCTCTACTGACACCTCAGCCAAGCTTGTCCATCAATTAACAGGGTAATCCATCACATATGAATTATCACTCCGAGGTGTACAGTGTGTCCTACTTTAAAGTGCACATGAATTTTTGAGTCATGAAAAACTGTCTGATGCCACTATTCACAGTCAGGAAAGAAGTACTAAAACTGGCTTATCCCCAGTTGTGATAGTGACGAATGTGCTCTGGAAACAGATAGCCACCACGGCAGGAGCCTCCTCAGTTCCTCAACTGCTCGAAGCGTTTTTCCATTCCACCATGAAAAGCTGGTTTTGCATATTCTGCATCCAATGGTGTGGCCAAAATATATACAGAACTTTTAAGCTCTGTGCTAAATGTCCGGCCCAGTTCACTGTTTTGGTATCTGCCTACAGCTGCCTACTCAGCAGGAATTCTGTCAGTGCTTTCTTTATTAATGGTTTCAAGAACTGTGTGGAGATAAATACAGAGCAAGGGCATGACCTAGCTTTTTTCAAGCTGTGCTGCCGCACGTTTTTATGTATGTCATTGTCAAATGGGAGTAAAATCTTCCAACTCTCCACAAAGTATGGCAGACAGCACCTGTAGTTTCCTGAAACACAGTTCCTGTATTCCACCAGGCTGTTCTACTAATGTGTGCCACTGAAATACCATACTGTATTCTGGGATACAGTCATCGTTAGTGATACGACTTTATTGAGGAAAGACAAATGTGGATGATATTTTCCAGAGTCTAAATCAGTCTGTATTAGGAATGGGCATTATGAGATGATAAGCAATTATAACGACAAGAATAGAAACATGAAAGGCTGACTGTAGACATATCCCTTCCTTCAGGGTCTGTTTTTCTTACAAAAATAAGCATTCAAACAAATCAGTTCCAGACACAGGTAACATTGTCATATCTGAAGAAATCAATACACATTTAACATTGCTCTCACTTCTACCATCCGAGACGAAAGATTTGCCCATAGCTTCCGACTAGCTTTTCATGTCTTTTAGGTACCTTAGCAATGAAGCAGACACTGCGTGCATGCTGGAATTACATTTCTATCCTATCTCAAGGACAGCCACTAGACATTTGAAAGAAAATATCCCCAATAAATCCCATCCGGCAAAGCTTACCTAATGAATCCTTTTGACTCAATAACCTGTGGATAACTTTCTATTCATAATAGCCATCATATAACAAATGATTGAATAGAGAATTCATAATTTGGGAAGGATGAACACAAATTCTGGATCATTCTCACCAAGTACTGGAAGTTTTTGTTTGTAGAAACAGCCAAGGAGTCTTTCAAATACTAAAGTATTTACGTAAAGCCTGGAATGGACTATGTAAAAAAGGTCTAATATCCAAGTATAACTAAGCAAATTCAGTCCAAGAATAAGGTTTCTTTGAAATAATTACATTAATTAAAACTTAAGAAAAAAAATGGATGCAGTGGATTCTCTCCAATTTAATATTTTTTTTAAATATACATTTTATGTCAAAATGAAACTATGTTCCTCATTGTCCTGGTTTTGGCTAGGAGTTAATTTTCAGAAGGAGCTGAGCCAGGTTAGCCAGCTATCCAGGGTTATTCCATACCATGTGCTGTCATGCTCCCCATAAAAGGAGGCTGGTCAGGGAGATGCGGGTCAGCTGCTCCTGGATGGGTTGGGTGTGGGCTGAGCATCAGGTCGGTCCTCTCTGTTCCTTGGACTGGTAAATTGCTCTTTGTTATTACCTGTTGTGTACATTCCATTATAAGTACTGCTGTTGTTGTTTCCCTCTCCCTTTGTTGTCCCATCAAAAGGTCCTTATCTCCACCCCAGGCTTTGCCTTTCTCTTTCCCCTTCTCTTCCCCATCACTCTGAGGGGAGGAGGTGAGAGAGTGGACACATGGTGCTCAGCTGCCGGCTGGGGCTGAACCACAGAGTTTGTGTAAGAACGCCTATATAACATACTATGTCTGACTTATGGAGGTATTGTAATTATTAATTTCACACCATAAGAGTAACTTCTAAATGTTTTCCTTCTGGAATTCCACAGACTAAATTTCTGCTGCCTCTAGCCAACCTCTACTCTCAGTAACTGCGTGCAAAGAAATTTCTCACATTGTTTTTAAAAGAGGTGCATATGACAAAAAAAAAATTAGGTTTAAAAAAAATATATATATTTATTTCTTTAGATACAAAACAAGATCCTGGCAAATGTCAAAAATTCAGTTATTTTGTCTAAATTTAATTTAAATATAATTAAATGAGATTGTTTCAAAAACTATTTCACTATGCAGGTTCTGTGTTCTGTTGACTTTTGGTGCCAACTTTGCTGTTGTCTTTCCCTGAAGATGAAATCAGATACATATATTGAGATATCCAGAATAAAGGGTCTATGAAAGTGGAAAGTGAGCAGTTTCACAGGGGGTTCCACTTCATAAACTTACCGTATCTCAGTCTTATCCCCACAGAACCTCTTTTTTTTGTTGTTTTTATTGAGATACTGACAAAAGAAGAATTAGTTTTGATTAAAAAAAAACAAAAAACAAAAAACCAAAAGAACAAACAGAAGAACAAACCTGCAGTACTATTATGTTAATAAAGTTGAAAGAAGTAGGTCTAGGAAGCCATTGTAGCATCTCAGTTGATATGAGAACAATATTAAAAGTTGTATGTAAATATCAAAAGATATAATACCTTCAATCCAAACTAACTTCAAGATAATTGCAGAACAAAAAAGTAACAAGCAAGGGAGTTTTGAATGCTAACTGGACAGAAAGTGGTGGAATAGGAGGCACTGACATAAATAACTCCATTCTGGATCAAATAAATCATAAACATCTACAGACAATTCTGGACAAAGTAAATTGACCAAATATCACCAACTTCTACAACATATGCTTTATGAATATTGGTCAATGGGCTTGACAATGAAGGTTCTTGAGCTATCAGGAAAAATATTTGGTCCAATATTTATCCATATGTATATTCCAAAAAGCAAAGATGAATCTCTACCACTTATTATTAGCATTTCTCTCTAAGGGAATAATCAAGCATGCTAACAATGTAGAGATACTTGAGATGTAAATATGGTGAACAATATTTTCTACTCACATTACTTTAACTAGTATGCTAATAAACAATGAAAACCTATTAAAGCTTCAAACTAATTACAGAGGAGATAAACTGGTAGCAAAAATATGCTTTCTATTCAAATCAAATAATAAAAATTGTTGAAGGTTGAAAGGTATCGAGGGAAAATACTAATAATCACCACGTAAAAAATCACATGGGTAGTGTATACAACATTCATTGTCAAAATCTCTTTACCTAGGAAAGTAAATGCAAAGCTATCCTAAGAAAAAGGAGGAATATTTGAAAACTTTTAATTGAAAGATATTTAGAAAATATCCTGAGAATAGTCACTGGGAAGAAAGTGATAAATTGCAAATACATATGATGTATAATAAGCTGTTAACTTATTTTTGTGGAGAGTCATATAGTTATGGCATAAACAAACAGACCGAATACAATTTATGTTTATACTTATACAGGTGAAACTTTGAATTAGGTGAGGACTGTGGATAATTTCTCTGTCAATATTCATCACTGTATTCTTTGCTGTGATTCAGTGAAATCAGCCCTGAGCTAGTTTCTTCTGCAGAATTCTTCCACTGTAATAGTGATTTCTCTTAATGCAGCATTGCCCAATTCCTTGCCAAAGGCATTGTTTCTCTGTCCTTGCAGAAGCCTTTATCGCTCTTACTTATTATTATCTGAAGTTAATTCCATACTTTCTATTTTCTCTCTTTTGCCTTCACAAAAGGTCTAAATAACTGTGTATACATGTATTCATACACATATCAACTACTGTAGCCTTTCCTCTCCTCCACCTCCCTTGTTTTTGCAAAGAAAGAGTCTTTTCTTCCTCATCCCCTGCAACAATAATGATTTTGTAATTATTTATCAGCCAGGATCAACTGTAGACGTAAGTAAGATAAGTAGTTGCCCAGATCAATGTGCTGCCAAGGGTAACAAAATGTTTATGACGCTACCCAGTTTGCTCTGGAGCACTGGAAACCTCACATTTTCCTAACACAGATCCTGAGGGAAAGGTCAGAGGACATGAATAATGGTCACAGCTGCTGTAGGAGACCTCTCAGTTTTCGCAACAGCATCAGTAGGAATAATGAGCCTAGTACTTCCCCCTTGTTTGGCCTCAAATCTCCAATGTAAATGTTGCACCCTAATGTGAATGCAAAGGGCCTGGGAACGAAAAAATCTTGAAAAACTTCTTTTCATTTTGTCCAGACTTCACCTAAAGGTATGAGAACACTGGATTTGAAATACTCACAGTAGGATTGTTTCTTTCACCCTCCTGCATGAAAAGAAAGGTGGAAAATGCCAGATATTTCTAAGGCATCCACATCAATAATAATGATGAAAACTAAGACCAATTTTATGTTCTACCTCTTTGATCTCTATAAGTTAGCATTACCCATGGTAAATACTTCTCTTTATAATATTTTCATATTTCTCCAACATTGCTCCCAAAATTTTAATTCAGTCTGGTTTCAATTTTCTATCTTACCTATGCTGTTAAATTTCAGCAGGTGTTTTTTCAAACGAACTCAGGCTTCTACAGGGTCACATCTTTGTTTACTGGAAGTTTATGCCAACACATCTTTTCAGTCTTAGTACCGCTTCTGAAACCAGAAAGATCTGAATGAAAGATTTTTGTGAAGACAGTGAGCTTTATCGTTATGAAGAGACGCTAAAGAAATTTCAAAATATAGGTGCCGATACTATTTCCCAAGTCAAGGGGAATATTGCTATTGCTATGACCCATCATTCAATCAAATCTTACAGGGAATTAATTTGTGGGGATTTGGTAGGATAATTCTCCAAAACCATGCCAGATAAACCTGTGTAGAGCATGAATGTCTGGGTATATTCTGGCTGCTAGAAGTGAAAATGTACCTTTTGACAGTTGCTGAAGTGTCTTCAAAATTTTTCAAGACTAAAATTTTTCAAAGTCTGCAAGGTAATTGAACAATTAGTAACTTCTGATGCACAGAAATAATTATTTTTAGTTACAGTACTTGATTCCAGAGCATTGAATCATCACAGAATTTTATACCTGCAAGTCTGAGTGCCCAAGAACATAAATGATACTTATACAAATTGAGCCATGATCTGTCTTCACAACAATTGTACTGTCCTGCTTTGACAATTACAGAGTTGTTTAAACATGAAATATTTTATTCCCAGATACATGTGTTAATATATCTCATAATTACTCTCTTGAAGGTGTGGTTCACAGATTTATTAGCAAGATAATGATCAAGTTCTTTGAGGATCTCAGTACTAATCACATAGTATTAATTAAGATGGTTAGATTATTGCTTTATTCTTAGAGATGGAGATAAATCTAATTTCCCCTAATAGCCAATAGATAAACGTGGATCAAGGGTGATTCATCTGGCCTATCTTAAACACTGGTTTTAGAATGAGATGAGCTATCTCCTGGAAATGCTTTAGACTCTCCTCTGAGTAAATGGCTAGCAGAGCACTAAAGATGTCTTGTCCTGACTTGAACATCTAATATTAGAATCCGAGCAGGTGAAACCTGATTCATATTTCTGGTGAAGGTTCCAAAGCACCTTCCAAGCAATACTTCACATAATGCAACAATCCCACTCATGAGTGACTCTGTTGGATGATTTACTCTAAAGCTCCACTGCAGTGATCCCACATTTATTCCGTAACAGTCTTTTTTTTCCTCAGGGAGTTTTTTGGTTTGACAGTCACTGAGAAAGACTTTAAAACATGATTAAATTGCATCCAAAGATTTGCAACGTTGAATTAAAATAAAAATTATGCTTTTTTTTTAAAATATTCTATTTCTGTTTATTTGTAAGTCAGCCTCTGCTACTGGGTACTCCACTCATCCCTTTAAAGTAAACAAAACTTCAGATTTGTTTATGAGCCATGACGAAACATAAACTAAGACAAATTCCTTTTTCCTTGGAAATAATCTTTAAAATGTGGCTATGAGAAGCTTTTCTGATTGAAACATTACAGAACTGAAATAATTTATCTCCACAGCTACCAAGTCTCATGGCTTCATAGCTTTAAAGAAGAAAAAGCAGTAAGTGCTGTGCTTTTTACCTAAGGTGATATGATACATCACCTGCTGTAGCAGTTGAAGTGAACCTCAAAGCAAAACCATTGTGCTTTATCCTCACTGTATTTTTACCTTTGGAAGACTAATACATATTAGCTGGGCTGAGATAAAACCAGATAAGAAATAAACAGCTTTTAGAGCACCAAAATCACATTGTCACAGGGCAGCCTGAGCTGGTTTGAGCTTTGTGACAGAAAATGGGTGGTAGCCATGTCAGAAGCATCCACCCTGAGGATATGAATCAAATCTTCTTCTTTAGGAAGCCAGAGGAAACCCACAGCGAAAGCAGACCATTTTCTTCTGTAATATGCTGGATTCTATGAAAACTTCATTTGCCAAAATCCAAATAGTTTAAATTTCTGCAATGGAGCTGCTGGTATAAGTTGGGTTTGGGGTGGGGTTTTTTTGTTGTTGTTGTTTTGGTTTTGGGTTTTTTTGTTGTGGGTTTTTTTTTTCTGATATCCTGCTAAATTTAATTCTGTCAATCTAATATTGCATGCAGGAGGAAAATTTAGTAGTCAGGTATTGAAATTTCTATATTTTCCTTCCTGAGGGATGGAGTTGTAATATCTCAACTTACTTGGTTCTTCAAGGATGAACAAACCCCCAGGTCTAAAGCACTGAGCTTTACATAATGGATCCCAGTTTGCTACGTGTAAAGTGATTTCTAACCAGGGAACAGGGTGCAATAGAGAAATGCAGCCTTTCTAGTCTGACTCAGAGTTCCCAGTAAACGACACTTACTCATGCATGCACAGGTAAATTATATAAAAGAAAAATTCGTTATGGGAGATTTGGTGAATTCTGTAGCCTAATATTGTACACAAATAAAGAAGTTCATCGGCTGTTGAGAAGTTATTGATAAGCAGAATTTTCTGCAGACTTCAGCCATGAAATCACACAGCTGCAACTGGTCACAACTCTGAATAACATTACAAGAAACATCACCTACACAGAAGGGAATTGAAAAGATTCAGCCAACAAAGTCATTGAATAGTGCGCATGACTAAAACCCCACTAAATAAGGCAAGTCACATCCCCAGAAACAGAAACTCTAACCTCATTAAGGAAGTATAAAGCTGTCTGAAGTGATGGAAAACCACTTTGTACTCCACCTAATAACACAACTGGAATCCACTTTGAAGGAAAATTGAGGCAAAAGCTCCTGTACAAATCAGGGAGACTGCAAACAAACAAAGCATTAAAGTAAAATTGCCCAAAAGAAGACAACAATAAGAATCTGCAATACTCTGCAGCAGAACACAAGAAGGCACTTAAAGAGGCAATCAGAACTAATGGTGACATTAACTCGATAAAGGAATATACATCCAAAGAGTCCCTGAAGCAATCTATACCCTGTGAGTATGGCGTCAGAGAAGCTGTATTTGAAAAATTAACACCCCATTACCGTGGAATGAGGACAATGTTCGTAGGCTTTATAAAAGCGAGACACGAAACTTGGCAGTTGAACTGCAATGAGCACCCACATGATAAAAGTTCGGAGGGAGAATGAAAAGTGAGAACATATTGAAATCAATTCTCCTTGGCATTGCCAGTGGGAAGAATAGCTAGGGAAGAAAGTAACTACTCAAATTCGTTCTGTGAAGGTTTTGGCGTTTATATAATTTGTCGTCAGATTCTGAGCCTCAGACGACTAGAGCTCTTTAAGCACTCATTTCTGTCATTGTATGCAAGTGATACAGGAACCTTCCTGTGTTTGCAGTGGTAAGAATGTTGAAGATAGGACTGTATTTTAATAAAAGACAGTGGATGCTGGAGAAAATCTATTTTGATACCTATCTTATTTGTGTTAGAAAATACCTGAAAATAATTAATATCAGCTTTGTGTCTGAGATATTCTCTTCCTTCTTGAGAACATAACTCTCGTGCTCTGAGGACTACAGATCAGTATTTACTACTTTCAGTTCAGTAACGGAAGACAAGAGAAGACTGACTAGCAAATTACTAATAATGTGTTGATAGAAGTCTGTTTTCCAGACCTTTGGTCCAGTTTGAGAAGTGTTGTTGCCCCAAAACTGGGGGACTAATTTACCCAGTGTGTAACACACCAATGTGCACACGGAGCAGAGGTATTTCATTGCATATTGTGCAGATATGGGTCTCTGTCCCAAGACCGCACACCAGAGCTCCAAATCAGTGGTTATTTATAAATACAACATTAACATGCTAATCTTTCTGATACATACTCATTGTAACTCTAGTAAATGATTGGTTTAGATTTCTCCATCTAGCAGGCAAACTAGAATGCATGCCCAGTTCTTTTCTCTGCCTTTATCTTTTGAGTAAGTGGTATAATTGGGGTAGGTGGTCCATGGGTCAGCGGTCGCAATTCCCCTTGCCAGAATTACCTTTCCTCTAGTTTCCCAATACTTTTTGCAAGTGCAAATGGTTCTTCAAGGCTTGTTGGTCAGATTAATAATTTAGCAGTTATGCTTCTACTTCTTGACATTCACATCTTCATTAGTACATTGTTTGGATAAATATTAACTAACACAAGGGTAGGACTATACAGTGGTCATCCTTAGCAGCAAGAGTTTTGGTTACATTTGATTTTGCTGTAGAATAGAATAGAATAGAATAGAATAGAATAGAATAGAATAGAATAGAATAGAATAGAATCATTAAGGTTGGAAGTGACCTCAAGGATCATCTAGTCCAACCATCCCCCCAAAACAATGTAACAATGTAGCATGGCTTTGAATAATTACTATTTGTAATAAAGGTCCTGTCTGTCCCAATAGGTTTCACTAGTGTTTCTTCTATACATGATAACAAGTCCTAGGCTTATTACTACTAGAAAAGCATTGTTGAATGTGTAACACATATAGCTTATTAATGTTACATTCTTGGTGTTAGTTTGAGCTAAAAACAAATACCTTTGTAAGAAAATATAAATTAGTAAGTTTCTGGTTTTAATTCCTCATAACATTCAAGGATTATGATATATAGTTAAAATTTCAATTTTGTGTCCTCCTCCCTGTACAATGAAAGAGAATTCTTTCAATACCAGCAGCCCAACAGGTGTCCACATGAAAATTATTATTTTGAGAAAGACTCTAACTAAATCAAAATCATGTTTCAAAAGAGATCTTGCCTGTTTTCTTCTTACTTAATCCATGAAGGTTCATAGATATTCTAATAGTTTTAGGGCTTGATAGGAGAGAAATATTTTCTATATAGGTCTATCCTTTAAATACTGATATAAAGTAACTGTTATTTGAGCATCCATTTCTGTCGCCATATACATATGGTTGCTATGACACTTGAATTTATGAACACAAGTCTTCTGAATTAGAGAAGTACCATCTCTTGCTAGATCTGTATCAAATTTCAGTATTGATTCTTGAGTAGAATCTTTTATTGTATTTCTCATTTTTCTTTAATATAAAGTCAGGATTTATCTTTTGAATTTGCTAACATCTCCGGCACAAACCCCAGTGTTCTTTCATATAAACTGAGAGTTGAAAGAAAAGGTAGCTGAAAAACACCTCATCTCTTGGTACATCGTAACAGAGAGGATGTTATCATTAGATAAATCAGACAGCCTCTTGGCTGCATTGTGCCTTCAGATTTAGCCTCACAAGGAAATCTAAGGAACCAGTAATATGTTATGGGAAAAGTAAAACGTGTTTTGGTTCTTTACACTGTGCAATGAAACATCTATTTCTTCTGACTGTAAGTCCTTCATTTCTCATTCTAGTTTTGTTACCGGAAAGCAGCAAAATAATTCACTCTCTAAGACTTATTTTGAAGTTCTAGAAAGCGGAATTCTTCATTGCAGCACTGGATGCACTGGGGATCACTCCACCTATCATGCATACTAAGCGATCATCAACACACAAGTTATATAGGATCAAAATATACATATTCACCGCATTCATCATTATAGCCTACACATGTTCACACTCTAATTCATTATTGGTCAGTTCTTTACCCGCTTCGATTTAAAAACACAGTACCTCTTAAATTCAATACACATGTTCAGTGAGTAGGGGTCTTTATCTGAGGAAGGGTCTCTAGTGGTTATCAGTGGTCACACACCTGTGTCTGCTGGATGACCCTCTGCTTGGACATGTACAGTATCACTGTTGTCCCGTACTGTTGAAGCACTTGTCCAAAATTACCTACTTCATAAGATTAATGTCTCCAAACCTGTTGTCTGGTTAGGTAGGGACAAGGAAAATAGCAGCACCGTTCATTGCTGTGGTCCATTAGCTTCACCATCTATTACCCCATCTACCATTCTTTATTACCTTGGTTATAAACTAATTATTCCAAAGATCTGTTTAATGGTTTCTATTGCATGGTTACAGTTTGATTCTGCTTATGAATACGGGGTAGGGACGAGGGATATTAATGTCCTGTGGTTCTGGCAGATATTCCTCTTACAGTGGATTAAAAGCTACTGAACCACAATAAGTCACATATAAAAAAGATCTGCTAATAAAGTGACATTTTATTTCCCCTTCTTCAAGCTACCAGCTGGTAGTTTGAATTAGTGTGACTATCGCATTCACTTTTCTGCAATAAAACTTTACTCAAATGAATCTTTCCATACACACCCCTATGACATTTCATCTTCCAGTTTACATGTCTAAAACTGCATGCTATCACTGTATTGACCTAATGATGGCAGAATGAGTGAGGAAGACATAAGGATACTGTAGAACAAATTCAGTTATTTTATAAATGCAAATGAAACTTGGGTGTAGTTGCAGCCCACTTCAAATTTCATATGTGGATTTGGCCTCTTCTCTTGAGTTGTGCTGATATTTAGCCTTTTGACCTGTAATACTGTCACAAGCTTTGATCTTTGCTCTTACTTGCTCATTCTCAAGCACTCCTCTACCACCCCCTTCTCAACTTTCTGTTCTTCTTGAATTGGAACTCACTGAGGTCCATGGATGTTTTTCTCTAAATCCTTTAATACTGTAGCTATGGATATATTTTAACAGCTCAGAGTACTCCCTCTGTTAACACTGCATCTTTTTGCCTTTTAGAAGATCACAGCCTTTGTTGATATTATTTTTTAAATAAATTCTTATCTAAGTAACTGAAGTCAATGACAAGTTAAAACAACACTTAACCAAAGTCTGCTGAACTGAAATCAGTCTGATTTAAGAGATCACACATGTAGTCTCCAGCACTCTTTTCCTTTGCTGTTAGGATGCACTTATTTTTATACAGTAAGAGGTCTATTATTGTCCTATGCATCTAAAGATTTTGGTCCTTGAAAAAAGTTTTTCACACAGAGTGCATGCAACCTCTCTTAGGTTCATGTACCAGAAAGATTCAAGTTATTCTCTGGAGAATGACCCCATTTTGGGGTTGATTTGTATATTGATTTCCCATTGTCTTCATGGAGAACAGAAACAAAATCAGTCTCTAAGGACACAGATGCTTTACAAGACTGATTTTGTTTCCTATTGCTGTCAACATCAAATGCAGCATAGTTTCATTTATAAAATCTCCAAGTGAACATCATAAGTCAGATTAAAAAGAAAAGGAAAACAAAGCAAAAGAAAAAAACTCCTCAGCTAGCTCTGCTCTTGTTAAAGTAAATGTTAAATTTTTATACTGACTTTCATAAAAAAAGAATTAAGGTATGGCTGGCTCCTGAAGATCTGAAGACATTACAGATCTAGTGCTTTCGTTACCTTAACTCTGCCAGAATACGTCATGTGAGTATTCCCTCCACTTCCTCAGCTGGAACTCAAATGACTGCTGTCATTTTCACAGCTGCATCAGATAGATAACCTGTAATAGCTATTTTCAGAGCTTTCATGATAAAAAAAAGCTATTATTCATGACAATGTATGACTTACAAGCATTAGTAAAGTGAATGAGGTATGAGGGAACTACATGACTGATAAATACAACTGCAATTAGAAACTATGCTTCAGAGAGAGTGTTTCTCTGGTGCCAATGAAATCACAAAGTTTGACAACTCTTAGATGAAGGCTAGGATTTTACACTATAGCAGAGCCAATAGCTAAGGTGGGGAAGCCCTAGATGAACTAATCTACTACGTTTTTCAGGTACCGACATTTCAAAAATTCTATTTTCATGCAGAAGTAATTTTAACAAAATATCGAAATGAAACATTTAAAAAATTTCTTTCCAAACAAAAGAAGTCAATATTTCTGAAAAAAAGTTATTGTAGAAAGCATTACAACATAAGATTTAATTTCCTTTAAAATTTCTCTTTCTTCAGTAAATAATAAAAGGAAATTGCTAAATTTATTCTACCACTGTTAATCCAGGTGATGCAGTTTTCCAAAACTATTAGACCATAGGTTATATTATGTGTCCTGGGGAATAACATTCCCTTGGGAATGAATATTCAGAAAAAGTGATGTTGAGGTCACAAGAGAAAATAAAAGCCAATAAACACAGAAGAAACCCAAACTGGATCTAAAGTAGAAACGTAAAGTTGATTGAATATTATTAAATTGAAATACTGAAGATGATCGTGCTGATTAGAGGCAGGCATATGCTGTCTGGGTTCTCTAGTAGCAGCCACAGTATGAAGACAGCAACCTTGGCAAGCAGAGGTAAAGTACTGGAGGATTACTAAGGGCTCGGCATTACCACAAAGAGTCTAGAATAGGTTTTATCACTTATTATTAGGGATATGTGAGATTTTTGTATTGTGTCTTTCTGACTAGTGTACACTTTTGACTAATATGCCTTGATTGGAATTTCATCTGGCTGGCTGTGAATGTTTTCTATACTATATGTGATGTTGTTTTGACGGAGATATTTGTCTGTTTTCTCAGGTCTTAGGTTTAGCTTTTTGAAGTATATATGGGTTTCTAGTGCTTCAGACACTTTGTTGAAAGATTGCTGCCCTTACGTGCTAAAATCTTAGGTTTTACTTAATTCATTTTCAAGTCTGGAAGAAAATTTTTTCAACATGAAAATATAATCTCTGTAATGTTACCACCAAACAGTGCTTTCCACAGGAAAAGAAGAAGGATTTGCTTTTGGTTATCATTCACTCAGGAAGAGCAAAGCCTCCTGGAATAAAATATATTTTCTTTCTCATAAAAGCAGAACAGACCTCTGTGAATGATAGATAGGGGGTAGTGAGTGGGAAAAGAGAGGCATTAGCAAGGGAATCTCAATTGCAGTTCAATGAGAGCACCATCTGAAAACCTTTTCAGTTAAAATTAAAGTTTCTAGGGAAATTGATACATGGAAAACATACCCTAGTAAAAATTAAGTGTTCAGTGTTGTTTCAAACTAAAGTACAGTATGCGTTTTAAATTACATGCCTATTTCAGTGCAGAAAACATTGACATTTAAGATGCTCCAAGCAAACAAAAGTGTATATATACATAAATTAAAAAAAAAACCAACAATTTTTTGTTCCTTACATCCAGGTGGTTTGTTTGGGTTTTTTGTTGGTGTTTTTTGTTTGTTTGTTTGTTTGTTTCCTCTGAAACCCATTGTTCCTGGAGCTGATATAACATCAACTTAGAACCCTTGTTTTACACATTCGGGGATACCAAAGGTGTAAATAAAGAACTGAGAGTGTTTTCTCTTTTTCCCCCTCACAATGGCTACAGTTAGAATTGGAAGCTTCTCTACTCATATCTCTGAATGCCTATTGACCTTCCTGAAGAAGACCTTAGTTGACTTCCCACTTTAATTTTATTTTTAAACTTGAGACTGGCACATTTTCAGAGGGCAAGTGATACGCTAAAGTGACACAGTATGAAAAGTGAGTTACAACATTATTATATATTGGCCTTTGTCAGATTCAAAGGAAATGCTAGTGAAAACAATGTCTCTTCTGGAAATGAATGGTTTAAAGAAAATTTCTCTTCATAAAAAGGAATGCAGCATAGGGAATAATCTGAAACTAAATTCATGGAGTGATAACTCTGGTCTCACTCTGATTTAGTTATTGAGGGAAAAGAAAAACTTAAGAATTAAAAAATAACATCAAGAACTTTGTAAATATTTCCTAAGAAACGATCTTTATGATATCCATGTGTAAAATAAGACTATTAAATGTTAACTATGCTGACAACATTGGGTTAATTTTCTCTATTTTGGACTAAGTGGCTAGCCAAAATAGTGGGTTTTGCAGACTGTTCTCATTAGAAGCTGGAATTTGTGACAGTAAAATCAGGTGACTTTGATATGTATAACTACTAAAGGAGGAATCAAAGAAACAAGAACAACTTCCTTGCTTCACCAGGCTTCAGTAAGCATGTTACGTCCAGATATCATACTTTGGTTCTTATGGTGCTTTTCAGCCGTGCTGGAGCCTGCTTCTATTTTTTTCCAGATTTATCTTTCTGTTTTTCAGTCTCCTGTCTCTTCCTTTCACACTCTCTGTTCTAAAACTGAACTCTCCAGAACTCATCATACAATTTTTCAAGCATCTTTGCATTTCAGTTAGGGGTGGGAACTTTGTCGGTTTCACCTATTAAGGTATATAGTGATGTATATAGTGCATATCTAACAATACAATGTTATGCATGACCTTGCCCGGCTGCCAGATGCCCATCCAGCCAGTCTCTCACTCCCACTCCTCAGTAGGACAGAGGTAGAAAATAAAATTAAAAAGCTTGTGGGCTGAGATAAGGTCAGGGAGATCAGCTGTCAATTACTGTCACAGGCATTTCGCACCCCACACTGTGTCAAGTGTTGCAAAAGGGATGGGAAATGGGGGATTACGACCACTCCATAACAGTTCCCCTTAGTCAGAGAAGACAGAAAGAAAGGAATATTTTTTTTTTAAATATATATTTTAACTAGGAGTCTCTGATTACTTTTGGCTACTAACAATGCAGGAGTACTATCATTTACTCACTCAGAACGATGGATTTTCAGCAAGGTGACAGATGAAGCTGACTTTGTTGTAGTCAGCTCAGAATACACTGACAACAACGAATTCAGCCATTTCCGTTTCAATAGTATAAACACTAATTATCAGGCTCTCAGAAGAGCTAAATTGTATTTTAATGATGACCTTGTTCCTGTTTATAGACTCAGTGGCCTGGAGGCAGAAACTGTGAGAGGAGGAGGGATGCAAGGAAGGTAGATGGAAGGATATAGCAAACCAGAAATATAACTTCTCCCCAGCTAGATGAATCTATTAACATTTCTTTTATTTCCATATGTCTTCTAAAAAAGTTAGCTACAATTTCCCATAACAGCGCTGTCTGCAATAACTTGACATTTAATTGTGAGGCCCAGCTCCTGGCAGTGAATTACCGTAACCTACATCTACCCTGGTCAAGCCCTTTTCCTGTCTCTGCAACTATCTGTATTTTTCAGCAGCTGGCATATTTTGGATGCTATTCAATCTTTTCTACCAGCAGACTTTTCACCATAGGGACCCTTCCCAGGGTCTACATCTGGTGGATTTCTGATATCTGTCTTAATTATCCTCTTTCTTGAAAAAAAATTCTTCAAAATACTTCAAACTTTCTGAAAAAATAAATAGAGTACTGTCTTGAGGCAGGCAGAGAAAGAAATAATAGCAGTATTTTCATACCTTTGCTTGGTCCTCTGGAGTTGGGATTCCAGGGAAAGGGAAAGGTTAGGGACCACTTACTGACAGGTCCACTAATCGTTTCCCCTTGTAAAACTCAGCTAAGAACGGGGAAAGCGAAGTCTGGCTGTGTAACAGTGCGGGGGTGTGGGGGGGAGAGAGTAAGCTCCACAATGAAAAAGGAAACTTGTATCTGTCTTCTGAGAGCTTTGTGCAAGCAAACAATTTGTTTCTCAACTCAACCCAGAGACAGGACAAATATGAACTGTTTCTTACTAGCTGGTGTCTACAGATTGTAGATACCGTGCTGATCACATCCTTTACTCAGTTAAATAATGCAGTGTCTGATCTGGATCCATTTCTCAGCTCTTAACGGAAGAAAATTTCTCTAGAAAACCTTTGCAGCCTCTACTGGTTATAACATCAAAGTATGTGGGTGCAATTTTTAGCATATATATACCTCTCTGCTTATTACAAAATAATAACAACGAAATTACTCTATTCACAGGAATGACTAAATTGTACTTTCCTCTAGGCTGGCTACCAGAAGTAGAGAACACAAGGAAGATGTTATTTCCTTATTCCTCTCAATCTGGCAAGTCCGCCATACATTATTTTGGGTTTTTTTAGTAATGTTAAGATTTTTAAATTTTTTTTAAAAAAAGTACATATTAAAGAAGGGATTGGGGCAGGGGGNAACAACAACAAAATCAAACCAAAATACCTCCTAGTGGAAACTAGTTTTTATACATTTTTAGAATGACAGAAAAGTGCTACATATACTATTTTTAAAATTTATTTTGTAGACTTAATGCCTGACAACCTCTTTTAGCTGCTGTGTTGCTGTTCCATCTCAGATAACAAGCAAAACCTCCTGTGGTTAAATAACATTTTCACTGCTCCTCCTATCAATCAGATACAATGGGCCATATACACCTCTCAATCTGCAACGTAACTCCCGCTGATACCAATAGCTCTGAATCTGTAAATATAATATCAAGGATAAACTCTGCATGTGCATTTAGTTTCATTACACATTTTGTTATAGATATTCAAAAGTTATATTTTTACTTTACATTTTTGCTGTCTTTTTCTAGTTCAAACTAGTAATGAATAAAGCAGTAACACAGAAGTTTTGACACAGAGAAATAATCCTGGGACTTCCTGACATAAATTTTCTGATGCTTTAATTCTGTGTTTGGATGATTGCTTCCTTGATTCTCGCTCTGCTTAGCTGTTTAGTGCAAATACCAAGGATGTCATTCTTTTCCTATTTTCCCTTTTTAAGAACTATTACAGAGAATATAGAATCATAAAAGCATAGAATTATAAAGGTTGGAAGAGACCTCAAGGGTCATGTAGTCCAACCATCCCCCTACCACCTATTACCCACTAAACCATGTCCTTCAGTACCACATCCAACCTTTCTTTAAACACCCCTAGGGACGGTGACTCCACCACCTCCCTGGGGAGCTTTTTCCAATGCCCGACCACCCTTTCCGAGAAGAAGTTTCTCCTAATCTCCAACCTGAACCTCCCCTGGCGCAACTTGCGACCATTCCCCCTTGTCCTGTCACTAGTTATCTGCCAGAAGAGGCTGAACCCCACCTCACCACAACTTTCTTTCAGGTGTATACGTAGGTGTATAGGTAAATAACTACAGCATTTACAAGATATTAGGGTTTAATTCACCACACACTTACCTGATCACAACATCCCTCCATCCATCCATCCATCCATCCATCCATCCATCCATCCATCCATCCATCTATCTATCTATCTATCTATCTATCCATCCATCCATCCATCCATCTATCTATCCATCTATCCATCTATCCATGTATTTTTTTTTATAAGAAGCAAATACAAATCTGTAATCTTCACTTTCTAAAACAACAGGACGTTATTTAGGATAACCATGACCAGAATGACAAAAATAGACTATAAAAAATGTTCGTAAAACAATAAACAAAAATTTCATTTTTATGGACACATGTTGGGATTGTTTTCCAAAACACTTCTGAGAAAAATGAATAAGCCTCATCGATACGAAAACCTACATAGATGTCTGGTGTTCCCTGATCTTAGTAAGAAGTGAAATGTAAACTTATTGCAGGATTTGCCACGCTGCTTTGTTTTACTGTTAGGACAATGCTTGCATTAAGGTATTTTAATTTCTAGTTAAAATAGAAGGGTTTGTTTGGGGCTTTTTTTGTCTGTTTGTTTAAAACAAGTACTACTTCAGACACTTACCTTAGATGCAGTAGCAAATTTCCATGGACAAAACAGAAGTATGTTGATTTACACGAGTCACATATCTGGTCTTTTATTTGCTGCTCAGCATTGTTTAGATCGACTTTTTACGTAAGACTAGTTCAGCCAAGTACTTCAATTTCCACATCTTTGAGTAGCAAACCTTTCACATGTGTGTATATATATATATCTACTAACAGAAAAAATTTCTCTATCTAGCTTAATCACCCACCTTCCAGAACTGCTTTCACTAGATTTTTTTTTTTTTTTAAATGAGAAGTTACTATTGTTTTAGCTTAACATTTCTTCTTTTAGGTCTTGTGGCCTCACTCAATAACTTGCCCACATTTTTAAATAGAATAATAGAATCATTAAGGTTGGAAGAGACCTCAAGGATCATCCAGTCCAACTGTCCCCTCACCACCTATTACCCACTAAACTATGTCCCTAAGTACCACATCCAACCTTTCCTTAAACACACCCAGGGACGATGATTCCACCACCTCCCTGGGCAACCCGTTCCAATGCCCGAAATACTTTCTGTCTTTCATAAGTTGTTTTTTTGAGTAGGAGACAAAAGTCTGAAGTGATTGGACTTTTTGTTTCTATTCTGAAAATTCTAGAGATTAGAAAAAATAAGGGTAAAAAAAGATAAATATTATATTTCTTGCCCATGTTATGCTCTTCTTTGAAGTCTCTTTTTGCCATGTAAATGACTGGTGTTACTATAGTGTGTAAGAGAGTGTGAGCAAGAGAGAGAAAAGGGAACTCCTTGGTCCTAGTCATGACATTAATTTAATTTCATTTGTTCAGACAGGTTCAGGAATTAATGGAATTCAAGAACTATGTATGGATGTTCAAAGATGAGAATGGCAGCAGACATAAACAGGATCAAAGTTTTGCCCAGCACTTTAACTAGTGTTGAACTGGGAAATAATTTCCCTCTGGCTGAAGCTGTAAAAGAAATCTTTTGGACAAATGCAAGTAGGAATAGGTCAATAGTACAATAAGGAATGTTTTTCCTGGTTGGGACAGCTTTACTGGACAACATTACAATATGCTGTCTTCACCAATATTTAAGTCTCTACTGAAAGAATTAAAAGAGTACATAAAAGTTATTCCTCTCACTGAACAGATGCAGCATGTGCCTGAGCATAAAAAAAGTCCCCATGCTGCTTCCAACCCACATCCCTGACCTGAAGGATTGTTTCAAGGCAGGATGAGAGGATAATTCTTCCTCTGAGTCCTTTCATTCCATAGCCTCTCTGCAGGGACTTCCAATAAAAGAATCAAATTATTGTAGTGTTTTCTGTGAAGTGGAAACTTATCTTGTGCATACCTACTAGGAGATACAGCAATCAATTCAGCTCACTACGAGGAGCTAACAGCGCTAGCAGCTACCCAACAGCAATCAATTAAGTTAACTCAGACAAGAAAGGGGAGTTCCCACATCTCAATACTACTTCCTGAGTGTTTTTTCTCTTTAGAAATGCACAGTAAGCAACATTAAGTAAAACAGAAAAGCACTGAAAGCTCTAAATTCTAAATAATGGACCATGACTCTTGGTTTCCTATTATCTTTGCCAAGAATGTCCCTATAGTTAAAAGCAGTACATACTTATATCTATACACAGCAATAACATTTTTTTGTGATCAGTTCGTCCAAATGTAAGCAGTGGCTGCTGGCAGTTGGAGACTAACCTCTGCAGGGGATGGAAACACAACTGATTTGTCCTCATGGCAAATTTGTTGCTTGCTAGAGGCTCAGGTCCAGAATGTTGCAGAGAAACTGCTGAGGCTTGTGCAGTCTGCAAGCTATTATCCCTTGTTGTTCATCCATGTGGAGACAAATTATGCTATTGGAGAGACCTTCAGTGTCTCATAAATGATACCAAGGCCCTTGGGGTAAGGATGAAGAGCATGAGAATGCAGGCGGTGTTATTGATCTTGCTAGTAAAAGGGAAAAGCTTTGGTAATAAGATCTTTCAGGAAAACCCTGGCTGCGTGGCTGGTCCTGAAGCAGGATTTCATCTTTTAAGAGCATGGGAGAATTTCTGAAAAAATAAGGACTTCTGGAGAGAAAGAGGCACAGGGAAGATGCAAAGTAAGCCAAAACCTTTTCTTTTTTTTACCAACAAGCTTGCGAACCTAGTGAGGAGGGCTTTAAAGTAGGTTCATTTGAGGATGGTAATGGCAGCCCAAGGAGACACGGAGGCAAAAGTAAGAAAGTACTCTCCAGGGCACAGAGTAATGCACGAAGTTCTGCTTCTGCCGTGAAAGCTTCATGACCATCGCCAGTGTCTGTATGCAAACTCATGCAGCCTGGGAAACAACAGGAAGAATGTAGAAGTCTATGCACAGTTGCAGATCTATGATCTTTTTGAGATTAAAAAGAAATGATGAAATAGGATGAATGGAGGTTTCCACGGCTGGGTTCAGGTTCTTTAGGAATGATAGGGAAGATGGGATGGAGAGGTTACACTTTAGGCAGAGGAGTGTTTTGAATGTGTGCAGACAAGTGAAGACTATGGCTAAGGATCAAAAAGCAGATGAAAACAGTTGATATCATGGTAGGTGTATGGACCGACCAATCAAAGACAAGACAAACCTTGTTACAACTGAAAGAAGCCTCATGATTACAGGCACAGATTCTGATGGGGGATTTCAACCACACTGGTAGTTTTTGGAAGGGCAACATGGTGACATGATTCCGATTTCTGGATTGTGTTGATGACACAGGGGATCAACAAACCAACTAGCCCCTGCTGGTTACTTACGAATTAGAACTGGTCAGAGCTGTGAAGGCTGGGGGCAGTCCTGGCAGCAGAAGTCTCAAGACTGAATTTTAAAACCAAGAGAGAAGTGAGCAAGACTAATAGCACAATTACAGCCCTGGACTTGAGAAGAACAGATATTAGCCTGTTAAGGATCTGCTTGGCAGGATCCTGTAGGAGATTGCCCTGAAGGGCAAAGAATCACGGAATCACAGAATTACAAGGGTTGGAAGGGACCTCGAAAGATCATCTAGTCCAACCCCCCTACCAAGGCAGGGCCACCTAGAGCACACCACTCAGGAACATGTCCAGTCTGGTTTTCAATGTGTCCAGAGAGAACTACTTGATATTCAGAATGACCTCCTAAACAGTCTGTTTCAACTTGCAGAGAGTTACAGTCATGGCAGAACGCCAACACTGATGAACAAGGAGCTCCTGACTGAGCTCAAATACAAAAAGGAAGTACACAGAAGGTAGAAGGAGATGTGAGCTACCAGGGAGGAATACAGAGACATTGCCTGGCATGTAGGGATGGAATAAGGAAAGACAAGTCTCAGAGTTACAACTCACCCAGGATATGAAGAACAGTGAGGGTTTCTGTAATACATTGTAAGCCAAACGAAAGATAGGGAAAATGTAGACCCACTGCTCATTGGGATCAGATACCCAGTGACAAATGTAGGAAAAGCTTGATGGATTCAATGTGGGTTTTTCCTCCATTTTTACTGGTAAGCTCTGGCCTTAGGTTCCTGGGACTAGTGGTAGAATCTGTGAGAATGAAGCATTTCATCACAGTAGAGAAAGACAAAGTTAGCAATCATTTGAGGAAATTTCACAAAAAGAAGTTCATGGGACCAGATGGGATATATCTGAGGGGTTTGGTGAAGCTGATCAATGTCCTCACAAGGTAACTCTTGATTAACTTTGAAAGATCATGGCAACTAGAAGAGGTTCTTGATAACTTCTTGTAAATCTCATGCCTGTCTTCAAGAAAGACAAAAAAAGAGGATCCAGGAAATTGTAGGCTGGTCAGATTCAACTCTGTCCCTGGAAGGATTAGGAAATAAATGCTCTGGGAAGCCACAATTTGGTATATGAATGTCAAGGTAAATGACAAGCCACAGTTCAGTACATGAATAACTATGAACATGATTTAACAAGGACAACTTGGGTCTGAACAACCTGATAGCTTTTGATGATAACTGTTTGGTAAACAGAGAAAGAACACTGCATGTGAAAAATTGCCCATGAAGTCAGTTATTAGAGGTGGTCTTCAGTGGTTAGTAACAAGGCCAGCACTGCCAGTATCAATACAGGTGACTGGACAGAATGCACTCTTCACAAATTAAAAATCAGGGGGAGCAGTCAGTTTGCTGGAGCTCAGAACTACTATATATAAAGAACAGAGCAAACTAGAAAAATGAGCAGACTTCCTTGTGTTCAACAAAAGAAAAAGCAATGACCTGCATCTGGAATGGAATGAACTCAGGTGACGTTAAAGTCTGGACACTGACTAGCTGGAAAGCAGATTTGCAGGAAAGGACCTGGCAGTTTTCATCGAGAAATTGAACATGAGCTGGCTGTGCACCCTTATGGCAAAGAAGGCAAGCTGCACATGGGGCTGTTGGCTAAGGCAGCCAGTGACTCTTCCCCTCTACTTGGCACTTTTGGGAGACTTTCTAGAGTATTGTGTTCAGTTTTGAGCTTCACAGTAAAAGACAGACATTGACATACTGGAATACAGTGGAGAGTGTCCCATCCCACTCAGTGAGTG
>VWZZ01004356.1:0-13001 GCA_013399095.1 Psophia crepitans | reverse complement strand
TTCTGTGATTCTGTGATTCATCTGTTTCTTGGAAGTTAAAATCTGAACATGCAAGTATATTTCAAACTGAACTGGGCTTTCTGTGGACTTATTTTCTTTCCTAACAAAAAGATTTAGATAATATAAAGTTTTCCACTTCCCAAAGAGGGCTTTAGCTGCTTTTACTCAAAAAGTTATATATTTTTTATTAAAGTGAAAATGAAGAACTATGGCACACAAGAATGTGGTCAGAAAATGATTGAGTGTGTGGCCTTAATGTACAGAATACTCTGGCTTGCTTTTAACCGAAAGCATTTCTCCTTTCTGTAAGGTGAGAGTTCATTTTCAACGTGTGATTACAAGCTAAAGCTAAAACTACTAATCTCTTTTTTTCTTATTTTTGGCATTTGCTTAGAAGTATATGCAAGCTATAATTCTCCTTTAAGTTTGTAGTTAATTCTATAATGTTTTACAAGGTGAGTGTTTAGATAGAAAATGATTAAAATTTAAAGTTATTTCTCTTGGGTAGTGAATTATCTAGTCAAAAATTAATGAGTTGGGTTATTAAGAACTTTGATACTTAATTGTTGAAGGGGACTGGTTTTGGATTCAGTAGATGCTTGGAACAACTTGTATACTTGATGTGCTTACATTTCTAACCTCCCTGACAGAGTGCTACAATCCAGAAAAATTTGTGTGTTGATCTGTTTAATTTGTCTAAAAATAGTGTTGCTGTGAACTTCCTGTACATCGTCTGCATTATTTTGTGCAGTGTGAATAAAACTTTCAGGGTAGCAAATCTTTTGTCCTTGAATACTTGGAATAATACTCATAGTTTCCAAATGAAAATTACTGTAACATTCTGCCGTGTTGGAAAACCTGCTGATAAATTTAAACAATAGAAAAGATCTGAACTGATGCTCTTATAAATGTCTTTTTCTTGCTCACAATGAACTGGTTACCAAGAAAGGAGCGTTTATTGTATGGTGAAGAACTTCTCATACTTGTAGCCAGCTGATTAGCTTTCATATTGTGAAGGAATGAGACAGCTAAAGTACATGACTATGAAGGCTCCTCTTTCCTATATAGTGAAACAATTTACATCAAAATGAATATTGCTGTTAATATAATGTTATCTATACGGGAGCATTCATAGGTATCCTTGTAATTTACCTTCTCTTTATAAATGGGAATACACGAAGCTACAGTGTTATGAAGACTATTAAACTCATGACAATTGCAACGAAATGTGTTTGGCAGTGCTTACAAGCTAGATGTGAGGGCAAGTGATGTTCTGCAACGAGGGCCTGATCCCGTAAAAATGCTGCCAAGTAGAGAGCCATGCTGACGTAACGCCGCGCTGCGTGATGTTTGCAGGCAGAGAGCGGGAGGGCCAGGTGACAGGGAGAAAATCAGCTTCCTGCACCTCCAGGTACGTTCTCTAGCTGTAGGGCCTCCGCAGTTACCTGTTAGTACAAAGCAGGTGATGCCTTCGCTTGGATCGGGTCAGTCACGGAAATTTGGCTCGGAAGGATTAGCCAGGTATCAGTAGCACTTTATAGTACGCACACTCACTTTTAAGATAAAGTGGGGAGGAGCGGCATTCAAAAAAAGGGATGTAACTCCCTGTTCGGGGTTTCAGCTGGATTAAACTTTTTTCAGCCCTGGTTTGAGGAAAGTCGTAAAACATCACCACTTACAAACTTGTTTAGTAGCCTGTCTGAAAATAAGCCACTTTAATAGCTTGTGTACGATGCTGCTTTGGAGTTACAGCTGTGGTGGTTCAGGTCGTGATTCATCGCATCGCAGCTCAGTTTAAATATTATATGACCAAAACAAGACGTTCAAGTGAGGCATCCTCCCAACTAGGATGAGAAAGATGACCTACTTGCTTTTCTGACCTGTATATCTGAATGTTCATATGCAGTAACGTGGGGGGAAATCTTTTCCATTGTAGGATTTGTATAATTCTAGTTATTGTGTACTAGTACCATTTGGTCTACTGATGTCATATAATCTAACCTTATTTTAAAATCACTAGAAATCTTATATTTCTTATTTAGAATTCCTAAGACAGTAGTTTTTGTGTGTACTTGCTATAAGCTATTTTTTGGGACATTTAATGACTGAGCTGGGTTCTGGTACTAGCCGAACAGAGTAGTGGACTGTGCTTGTCCCAGACAATACAAAAGGCAAGGGAGACCTCAGGAAGCGGGAGAGGTTTCTGCCTCTGACCCATCACTCCTGTTCTTCAGGAAGAGGGGATGCTCATTAGGGGCAAACAACGTTGTTTTACTCTGTATAAATGTACAGTGCTCGGACTTTGAGGGGAGATAGCGCTCCTGGCTTGGGCAGGGGCAGCGAGGGGTGGCTTCCTGTGTGCTGCAGAAGGTGCGTAGTGGGTGGCTGGCAGAGGGGTTATAGGTTATGGGTTAGTTGCCCACTGGCTGGCATGGCTGCACTGAAAGAGCCACAGGAGTAGGTAGAGCAGCAGAGGCAACACTGCTGACCATGTCACTGCTCTGCACCGGGATCACAAGCCAAGTGGTCTTGCCACGCTGTGAGTAGGGCTGGTGCCTCCCTACTGGAGTCCCAGCTGCATGATTTGGCAGTGCAGGGAGAGTGCTGGGCACCCAATTATTCAGCACACAGACATGGTTTATTTTGATGATGTTTGTTAGCAAAACTAGCCAAGTGATCTGGACACCCAGGCTTAGATTTCAGAAAACTGGTCAGTGATGAAGGCTCGCTTTCTTAAATGATCTCTTTACTAAGGGCAAATTGTACCTGACAAATTTGGTGGCCTTCTGTGATGGGGTTACAGTGTCGGTGGACAAGGGAAGAGCGACTGATGTGATCTACCTGGATTTGTGCAAGGCATTTGACACTGTCCCACATGACATCCCTGTCTCAAAATTGGGGAGACATGGATTTGATGGATGGACCACCTGGTGGATAAGGAACTGGCTGGATGGCCACACTCAGAGAGTTGTGGTCAATGGCTCGACTTCCAAGTGGACATCAGTGACGAGTGGTGTTCCTCAGGGGTTGGTACTGGGACCAGCACTGTTTAACATCTTTGTCGGCGACATGGACAGTGGGATTGAGTGCACCCTCAGCAAGTTTGCCAATGACACCAAGCTGTGTGTTGCAGTCGACACGCCGGAGGGAAGGGATGCCATCCAGAGGGACCTTGACAGGNGGCAGTGTGTGCTGTCAGCCCAGAAAGCCAACTGTGTCCTGGGCTGCAGCAAAAGAAGTGTAACTAGCCGGTCAAGGGAGGTGATTCTGCCCCTGTACTCTGCTCTCGTGGAGTTCTCCACCACCTGGAGTACTGCATCCAGCTCTGGGGTCCCCAGTACAGGAAAGACATGGAGCTGCTGGAGCAAGTCCAGAGGAGGGCCACAAAGTTGATCACAGGGCTGAAGCACCTCTTCTGTGAGGACAGGCTGAGAGAGTTGGGGTTGTGGAGAAGAGAAGGTTCCAGGGAGACCTAATTGCAGCCTTCCAGTACCTAAAGGGGCCTACAAGAAAGCTGGAGAGGGACTTTTTCCCACAGTGTAGTGACAGGACAAGGGGGAATGGGTTTAAACTAAAAGAGGGGAGATTTAGATAGATATTAGGAAGAAATTCTTTTCTGTGAGGATGGTGAGGCACTGGAACAGGTTGCTCAGAGAAACTGTGGAGGCCCCATCCCTGGAAGTGTTCAAGGCCAGGCTGGATGGGGCTTTGGGCAATCTGGTCTAGTGTAGGGTGTCCCTGCCCATGGCAGGGGCGTTGGACTAGATGATCTTTGAGGTCCCTTCCAACCCAAACCATCCTAAACCATTCTACTGTCTTTTTTGTTCATCTGAAAAATTAATTCCCTGCTGAATCTGCCTGAGAAAAGTCTCAGATTTTCCTGATGAGGGAGGAGGTGTAGATGCTGTAGGAAATGCATCCTAAGAGCTGTGCCCTGTGGCAGGAAGGAGGGGACTCGTGAAGCAGTGCCATGGCACCTGAGCCAGGGGTGGCAGCTCACTGCCAGGCTGGTCTTCCCTCTCCTCTTTCTTCTCTGTAGGTTCTGAAGCCCTTATCTCTGTCCTGAGGTGAGGCATTCATGTGAAGATAACATTTCCTGTCTCTGCAGGCATTTGCTTTCTTTGATCAGACACGTGAACTTCTGCTGCTTTTCGTTCTAATCTAGCTCTGTTTGGAAGCTCATAAACCCATCATGCCCTGACGCAGTGCTGGGTCCCTTATCTGCCCAGCTCCAGCGAGTCTCAGACTTTGGTTTTATCATGAGAAAACAAAATCCTCCCCAGTAACACCTCTCCTACAGCCCAGTCAGACTGGTGTGAGTGTGCTGGGTTATTTTGTTAGCAGATTGATAAAAAAAATCACACGCCACAGTGTTTTAAAGAATTCAACAACAGAATTGCAAAATGAAAGCAATATGAAAAAAAGAAAATGTAATGCAGGGGAAGGAAGTACAAGTTGGTTGAGCACAAAAGCAACTTCAAGCTGCAGCACTTCCCCTGAGCTGAGGGACTTAACATTGACTTTGAGTACCATTTTAATTGGCTTATGAAGGAGCTGTCTCTTTTTGTGTCATTTAAAAATCACATACTCTGGTGAAAATTATTATAGTCAGCCTTTTCCAGACAGGTTAATTTCTTGAGAGAAGATACGCCTGTGGTTGTGCATCAGCAGTGTCATTAGCAAGCTGGGGCTGCTGCCAGCCTGAAGATGAAGGACTTCCTAGGGACAGTGGGCAGAGAAAGGTTGTCGCCAGCCTGGGGTGGCTGAGGAGCCACCAGCCCGTTGCTGGGCAAGTTGAGACCTGCTGTACAGTAGCTGTAAGGAGG
This sequence comes from Psophia crepitans, assembly GCA_013399095.1. Taxonomy (NCBI): domain Eukaryota; kingdom Metazoa; phylum Chordata; class Aves; order Gruiformes; family Psophiidae; genus Psophia; species Psophia crepitans. The sequence goes on along the minus strand of VWZZ01004356.1, from coordinate 8,175 downwards.
GGTTAGAAACTCTGGCCATCCTCAAAGCAGACCACAACGAACATGAGCAATGACTTAAATGCGCTAGCAATTAATGACACCTCTGTTTATTGCTGCCTGGGTGGCACGTAAGCAGCTCCCTGGTGCTGTACACCCAGCCCGGTGCATAACAGAGCCACTTGGGAACAATTCATGGTCAGGTCTCGGAGTGGCCTGTTGGTTTTGTTTTCTGAAGCCTTCAAGCATGTGCTGAACGTATTGTGGGTGCAAGAAATAGTGGTGTCAGGCAAAGGAGCAGCTGGCTGACTCGGGAAGAGGGTTCTATTCATGCAGTACATTGCACCAAGCAAGGTTTGTGGGCAGCAGCAGCAGTTCGTGGCCAGCGGTAGCAGCTTTTCACCATTTAGTTCCTTCTGGAAAAGGAGGGATTAAATTATTTTGGTAACTATTTATATGATAAAAGATGTTTCTGTTTCCTACGAATGTTGCTTTGCTTCTATCATTTAAACCCCCATGGCTGTGGGAGTATTACAGCTCCCGGCATATTATTGTATGCTCTTCTGGCAACAAGGGAGGACTCGGGTTTAGTTGAAGCTGCCTGGAGACTTTGCCCTTCAGAGCGGTGGGATCCATCCAGACACCTTTGGCTGCGTTACACTTTAGGGATGGGACCTGTATCACTTGGAGGAAAAGCTCTTTGGGTTTCACTGTGCTTGCCTTGGGGGAAGTTTATGGACCACAGTGTTAGTGATGGATGCTATTTGAATTAATCACAATATAAACACTGTGATTATCCCTCTATTCCTAACACTTCCTTGAACTATGAGAACTGCATGAAAACATCTGTGAGCTCTTAACAACGTGATCGCAGTACAATGTGATCTTCTGTCTAAGGGCCTGGCGGGCGCTCGCCAAGCCGCACAGGCTTTCCCTCGGCGCCCCAGGAGCGGTTTGGTGCAAGGCTCGCTCCGCGGCGTAGCTGGTCCTTTAGCCGGCAGGGTACGGCTTTTAAACCGGTGTGCTGCGCAGAGCCGTGCCTGCCCTACGGCCGGGAGGGGAGTCCTCCCGGGGCTGCTTGGATAGAGAAATTGCTTGGCTCTGCCGTTGATGTGCATGGCTGCCTTGCTCTTGCTGTGGCAGGGTGGTATCAATTTGTCTCTAATACACGAGATAATTCCAGGTCTATATGTTATGATATAACTAGATGTCTTCCCCCCCCAAATAGTGGCAATAATTCTATCTCAGAAGGTTGAAAATAATGACCTATGCTGACTGGGTATTTTAAAAGCTAATTTAGGGGAAAATGAGGCATGAAAGCAATAACATGAGGGCAAGATAGACCATTTGAAGTGATAATCTTTATTGTACCGTTTAGAATTAGCTTCCCATTCACAGTTCTGAGCAGCATTTAATCATACCAGTTATTGCAGTCCTTTAATGAAGTGATCATTTTAATGACTTATGGTACAAAGAATTTTCCACCGTGGCTTTGCAAAGCTGCTCTTTATTCTGCACAAGCATAGATAAGGCCAAAACCAGACAACTTGCTGTGCAGGATATCTGTCTCTGCCTTTAAAATGTTTTTTTTGGGGATACCTAGCAATTCTCTTTTTCACTTGGGAATCATCCAAATTTGTTACTCCTCTCCTTATGCTATTCCCAAGAGGAAAAACATCTTTATAAACAACATCCAGTGATCCCTTCTCTTGCGATATTAAAGGGGAGCTTGCTCCTGCCCTTGCACCCGCTCCCTCCTCCCATCCCACCCTCAAACAGACCCTCCATCTCCTACGGACATCCAGCTTGCATCTTCTGCAGAGGTTTGAGCTAGCCTTATCAGACAGCATTTTCAGGCAATGGGCTCCCCGTCATCCTCTTGTGACTAATAGCTGGTCGTTACTTTTCAAAGTAGTTCTGTCATGTTTGAGACATTATTTGCTATGCCAGGAAGTCAAGCAGGCAGCGGCGTATCCTGTGGAGGAAGTCAGTCATACTGGGAAGGATGTAATGTTCTCGGGACGTGTGAATTATTTAAAAAGATCTCAAAGAATCACAATATGGTAAAAGATCAGTTGTTAGCTGTTACGGATAGCAAAGCTGAAGATTTCCTCTGTTACACAGTTGAAAAAATTGTAGTTTGATCTCTGTGTAAAGAATTTCTTTGTAACTTTTGCTTTCCCAAAATGACCAGAAGAAAAATATATTTACATTGGTTGTTCACTTTCTCCAACGAGATCATCAACCAAGAGGGAAAGGCATTCCTTAAGAATCTGTCTGAATATGACTCTGCCAAACACACATGCTATGTGGGATAGGTGGGGATAACATGCTACCTCCTATTTTTATTCTGGTATACCCCAGTTGGAAGAAATTGTTAATTCATCCTCTGCCATGGTTCAGTCACTGCTTGGAGCTTGAATTCAACCAATGCCCCACTCGGGTACCCGTGAATCCCTTGACACCAGATCTCGGCAGAGGTGCTGTCAAGGTTTACATGGGCCACAGGGTGCAGCTTTGTCCCCAAATGACACTTTATTCCTCTCCCCAAATGACACTTTATTCTTTGATCTTCTCAGCTGGTGACGGGAGTATGGGAAGGAGGATACAATTTCTTCTGTCAGGATACGCACAGTGGAGGAGAAGCTGATATGAAGGTAACGTAATCAAGACTTACAGCTAATAATGTTTCAAATTGTCTGCTTGTGTGTAAGTGGAGAGCGGAATAGTATTGATTACACAGATTTTTTTCAAACTATGTGCTTTTTTCCCCCTCCTTTCACAATACAATGGACAATGCATTGTCAAACATAATAATTAATCTACAATATATTCATGGTTGGCCTTTTGAAGAGTGATGATCTGTAAATTTTCGAAGTGTTCCCAGGTCAAAAAACAAGGACTTGGTCTTCAGACTGTATCCAACCGCTGTGTGTTGTGACTCCCCTTCTCTTCCTGAGATGTGGTGATTTCTTCTGGTCACTGTTCAGACCTCTCCTTTACAGAGAGCACTGTGGGACTAACTGTTGTTAAATATTTTCTTGGTTTTTCCAGGACACCCCAAGTGCATAGCAATAACCTCATAAAACAGTCTTTGTCATCCCGTTTTCAGCTGTAGCTGTGGGCTTGTACCTAGATCTCCTATGGGGAGGCTAAAGCATTACAGAAGATCTCAGCAGTGTCTTCAATCCAAGTAGTGCAGGACAGAAACTGGATTTTAATTACTTAGATAGCAAAAGGGTTGAAAGCCTCCTCAATGTACAATGCTTCTAAAATTTGTTTCCTCCTTTCCAGATCATACGTGTCCTCTGGTGGTACTATTTCTCCAAACTCATTGAGTTCATGGATACCTTCTTTTTCATTTTGCGGAAAAATAATCATCAGATCACTGTTCTGCATGTCTACCACCATGCAACAATGCTGAACATTTGGTGGTTTGTTATGAACTGGGTGCCTTGTGGTCACTGTAAGTCCTGGGTTATGGTGGAGAACGCTTGCAACAAGGGCCTTGTTTGGGTTTTCTTTTGGTCAAACCAAACATCTCTGGTACCTTCAGCAGCAGGATTTGTTCCGTCCCATACTAAGCTGCTTCGCTGAGTTGCGACTGCTGCAGGTAGTTGCGGTTATTCAGCCGCCTGCAGAGCCCCTAGAAAAGGCATGCCAACGTAGTCTGCAGAATTCGCGTGGCAATATGACATGTATCAGCTGCAGTAGTCCAGGTCTGATACCTGTCAACCTTGTTTTCTCTTTTTTTGTGGTGGTTGCAGATCCCCTAGTGAAAGAACACTCTTTTCCAAGTCAGACCCAGAAGCTTGTTTCAGCGGCGAGATGGCTAATAGCGACTCCTGTCCTTGTATCTGTCAAGTTCACTTGAGATGTTACTTTCTTAATTTAATCTCATTACACCCGTAGCCATAACAAATTACTTCAATTAAAATCTTGTCCCCTGAGCGCTAATGAACTTGACCAAATACATCTTAAGCAGAAGATTTCCATGTGTGTGTCTAAATCCTGCTAAGCTCTGGCGATCTTGCTTTGATTCTTTAATGATTTCCATGTGTGTTGGCATGTAGTTAACTGCATTAGCGTGGCGTAGTTATGGTTCAGATGTGCAGCCTATAGATACTGGCTTTGTTGAACACTCATCCTGGAGAAACCTTTCCAAGTCCAGTGGATGTGAACTACCGGCAGCGCAGATTGAGAGGCTGGATTGCTCAGGAGTCTGCTTTCTGAGCCAAACAACATAGAAACTTGTATTTGTTTGGTGTTGTCAGCACAACAGTGAGTAATGCTGAACTTATAAAAAGTGTGCATCTGGAGCCACGTTCTCCTCCAGGGAAGTCGATCCCTGTTTATGCAACAGGCAAAAGTGCAGCTACTTGGAGTCTATCTTGTGTTTGTGTGGTCTTGAAAATGCTTTTGTGCTATTTCGAGTGATGTGTTTTTCTTCTTCCTTTCTAAGCTTTGTGTTCTGCTTGGTCATCGCAGTGCTATGCAGCTTGGTGTTAAGCTGAAGGTTTCTTTAATGAGTAAAGGTGCTGTAAGGAAGGACAAATAAAACAGCTAACTTGCAGTTTCTGAAGATAACCTGTTGCTTTTGGTTATAAATAACAAAATAGTCTCCTGCCTGGAAGGAAGTGAAATAAGCCTAAAATTAGATGGGTGAAGCCATCGGTTGTTTGGCATGTTTACGTGCCTCCTTTTTACCAGTTTCCTCAGTTCCCTAGAGAAGCCAGAATGTAGATGTGAAAAAGAATAAATCAAGGAAACAAAACCAGAAGGCTGGTATAAACTGCACAGCTGCAAAGCAGCTCAGCCAGTCCGTTGGGTGAGCAGAAAAAAATCAGGGAGGGGGGGAATAAATCTCTTGCCTTTCTTCTAAGAAAAATCCTATTTTAAGTACTAACATTTTGAACTTGTTATTTTTATAGTTTCCACGTAACAGCGTGTTCCTGGTAATGCAGTGTACTTTCTTTTTCCTTCACCCTGTTTTTTAGCTTACTTTGGTGCCACACTGAACAGCTTTATCCACGTCCTCATGTACTCCTACTACGGATTGTCTGCTGTTCCAGCAATGCGTCCTTATCTGTGGTGGAAGAAGTACATCACTCAGGGGCAGCTGGTGAGTGGTTAGTGCTTCAGCAGGCTCTTGTATTCGTGGAATATTCTGACTTTAAAAGGACCCATAAGGATCATCATGATGGGGTCTCTTGTCTTTACTGAGTTAGAAAATTTTGGCAGGGGCTGGAAGAAGGGAGAATGAAGGCTGGTGCCTTCTACATCTTTAAGTGCCTAAATCACCTTAGAAATCCAGCCTCTGCACCTCCGTTTGCTCTGTTTGCAGGATGCTGGGGAGCTGGGGACCGATGGTGTACACAGATCAGGGCTGAGATCAGAGGCATCTTTCTCCACCGCCCCATGTTGTGTGGCCAGATGTATCTGGGAGTCGCAGTGCTGGGTTTTCTGGGGCTCACTAGCCAGGGAGGAGGGAGTAGCTTTTCTTCCAAGCCTGCTTGAGCTAACGCGTTCTTCTCTGTGCTTGGTGGGTCAGACTGATGTTGAGATGACAGACGAAAAACCAAGCGCAACGTAGACCACAGCTAACAAGGCCCTTCATTCTAGTCCTGCAGGACAATGGCTTTTCTGTCTCACTTTTACATGCAGTTGCAAATGGTTTATTAAAAACTGTTCAATATTTCTGGTCTCCTTCTGCACTTTAAATGGCCAGATTTTTTTCTCTTGTAACTCTGTGTTGGACTCCTTGCATCCATTTGTTTTGTTTGCTGTGTGAACAACGATGAAGTCTGAATGCTGTGTGCTGGAGGTGAAAAGAACAACAAAATTAAGCAATATGACACATGCTGTAGTGATACTGCATGAGAACCAGATTTCAGTCTGTATAACATGTTCAGAACACCACAAGGAAACATGCATGGGTATTCTGTCTTCCCCATTTTGTAGGTGGGGAAACTGAAGCCTACAGATAAGCTTTTTTGCTATCTTCCCTCCACACCTCGCCCTTAGCACCCACTCAGAGCTGTGAAGGGGTTTAATAACCTTCACTGGTGATGATTAATAGCATTTGCTGCCAGCAATTCAGAGTGTTGATTCTCAAAATCTTTGATTTTTTTTAGCACTCTTCCTTCCTAAGGATGGCTTGCTTGGGGGAGGTTTGCTTTGTGTGTTGCAGTTTTTTTGCCTTCCAGATTTAGGCTCTATTCTTCATCCTGATTGTTTGAGTGCTAGAGGGTGCAAGTGTCTGGATGCTTCAGTTGCTCCCCTGGCTATTGTCATAGCTGCTTTCACTTCCCTGCCTGTTCTGCCTGCATAGCTGTTAGGGCAGCAAAACAGCAGAGCAGAACACAACAGTCTTTCCCTTTTAAAATAAACATTCCCTAATCTGGTAGCCTTCATGTAAGGATGCATTGTGCCTAAGGCCCTCTGCAGCACTTAAGCCAAATGTCTGTTTTTCCAAAAGAGATAATTGAAGATAATTAAACCCCCACCCTCCTCCCTGCCTCCTCAGCTTCTCTGCAGCCTTTACCCCAAAAATTCTCACACTGGAGCCATGTCAGGCAGTCCCTGTCTGTGGGAGAGAATCACGAGATCTGTCTGTAGACCCAGTGACCCCAAGTCTTTTGCAACCGAAGCAGTGAGATGCAGGTCTACTCTGTTAGGATGGCAGGGTCAAACCCCAATGAGCTCTCACTAGGAAGAAGGTGGTCTTTGTTCCTTAGGATATTTATAAATCAATTCTACAGAAGTTACTCTAATGCTTTAAAGTGGAACAATATTAATAAACTAAAAACACTTGAACAGAGTACCACAGCCTGAATGTCTGCTAATTTGGGTTTGTGCTTAGTAAGACAGAAGATAAACTTGTCAAACATACTGTATTACATATTTTTGACTTGTTTTGGAAATAACTAATGAGATTTTAGTCATTAATGGCTTTTTTTTCCTCCTTGTATTAATGTGCTCCATTTCTCTTTTTTTTCCTCTCTCCCCAGATTCAGTTTGTCCTGACAATCTTCCAGACCAGCTGTGGTGTTTTTTGGCCATGTGCATTTCCTCAGGGGTGGCTGTATTTCCAGATTTCCTATATGATTTCTTTGATTATCCTCTTCACAAATTTCTATATTCAGGTAAAAGTAATATCCATTGACTCTTTGTAGCATTCTGCTGGCTGTATCTCATTGCAAAGCTGTTTACAGAAAAATACGCTTGAAATATCCTTTTGCAATCTTCCAGTAATGTGCATACGTTCTTAAAGTACTATACCTGTTGGTCTGCCCTCCAGTTTTGAATCTTCCGATGGTTTGTATCCATAATTCAGAACAATTAGTGTTTTCAGTAAGCAGAGTGGCACAAAAAGGCATTTTACTAATGCAATTTTAACTGCAGATGAGGGAGAGGAAGAGCTTTGTTGTAAGAAACAGCTTTCCAGTTGAAGTAAAACAGCAGCCTGTGAACCTGTGAAGCACCCAAAGGAATTGTTCATTACTGCTCAAGAAGGGCAAATGCTTGTTTTATATCCAAGGAAACTTCTGAAACTCCTAACATACGAAATCTGGTTTTGGCTCACCTTTACAGATATTTGTTTGTCTTTCCATATGGAAAATTAGTATTTTGAATTGTTTCTGCAAAATCAGTTTCATGTCTGTACAGATCCATACTTGGTATGTGTGGTTCCGAGAAGTTCTGTGCAAAGTTGTACCCACCTTTAGAAAATCAAACCACCGCAGCCTACTGCCCCCAAACAAGCAAACTCTGTTACATATTTTAAATGCCTCTTGAAAGATTTGAGCACTTTGGGTCTGGTAAGGGTGATTCTTGGGGGGAAATATAGCAGGCTTCCCTGTCTGATCTTCCGGTCTTTCTTTAAATCAGTCCCATAGTTCGTATCAGTTGCTGCATATGAACATGATAGTATCTTCCAAATTGACTTTCTTCATCAGTCTTACTCGTATTTTAACCTTTAACCATTTGACTTTCTTTCACACAGACATATTTTAGGAAACACGCTTTTGTCAGACAACTGAGCCCCTTTAACAAAGACTAATTCATGTACATTTTTTCATTGTCTTTAATTCTTTTTGGTGTCCTAAGCCCCTCTGATCCTGTTAGTTTTTGCTTCCTATGTTGCCCAGTGCCAATTCCTTCCACATTTCTGTCTCTGAACTTAGAATCATAGAATCA
>VWZZ01004353.1:5243-15307 GCA_013399095.1 Psophia crepitans | reverse complement strand
AGCAGGACTGTGTGGACAGCTCGAACGAAGGGGGAAACAGCTCTGTGGCTGGCCAGCATTCCTGCGCTTATCTCTGCTACCCCTCGCCTCAGGGCCCTCGGTGCTGGTGTGACCTGGGCATGACATAGGTGGTGTCATAGGATAATGTCCTGGCTCTGGCCAGGCCGGGGTTAATGCTCAGGCCTGGGCCAAGTGAGCCTGGCCGGGCTGGTCGCTATTCCACACCATGTGACATCACGCCCCTATAAAGGGGCTGGCCGGGAGGGGACCGGGGCTGCTCTGGGACAGGCTTGCTGCAGACTGTGCGTCTGGGCCATCAGGTCGTCAGTAAAATACTGCGTTTGTCATCGCGGTTGTTTACATCCCGGGATAACTATTGCAGCCCTATTGTCGTTTCCCCTCTCCCTTTGTCGGCCCATAAACGGCCGTTATCTCAACTCGAAGCCATTTGCCCTTTTGTTGCCTCATTCTGCCCCTTGTTTTGCTGCCGGGGCGGTGAGCAAGCGGCTGCGTGGGGCTCGGCTGCCGGCTGGGGCCGAACCACGACAGACACTTTGTTTTTTTTCCTCACACCCATCTGGGTAATGAAGCAATGGTGAGTCAAGGGGCAATTTAATAGGAGTATCTATTGAGAAATAATTGGTGGTTTCCAGGGTCAAACTAGTTAAGCCTGAGCTGTGAGTTTTTATGTACACAGCCTAAATACTTTCAGAACTATCAAATTACCATGGAATAACAGGTCATGTGACTAAAAGTTTCAAACAAAGTTTTAAGATCCAAGTTGCACCAACACAGTATCTGCTCAATCACTACTTCAATATATCAAATATAAATACCAATTTACATCATACACTATAGTATAACATCCATCAGCATGTTCTGAAACTACAGGTAAACTGAAAGGCTACTGAAGAGTATTCAAATACTGCATTTACCTAAACATGTTTAACATACTTCGAGTAGTCTTACATAATGGGTAAAATGCTGTGCCACTAGGTCTGGCATTTTACTGTTCTTCAACAGACATACAATATCCAGATAGCCTCTGCTTTGGGGCAACAAAACTGGCAATACATTGCATGGGCATATCTTCTGACATCTTAAATGCTCTAATAATCTTACAGATAACTACACTGCACACATCTACAAGATGTGCAAATAGCCAATGGAGGCTAAAGAACAAGCAGCCACAGAAAGAGCCCACTTTCGCCTGCATTCCCCATGTTTTAGCGATTACTTCCTTCCTGACAGAAGACAGCAAGCAGGCTATTGTTACTTTGGTAGAATATAGTAAATTTCAGATAAATCCAATTACTATACATATATATAGTATATTGGTCATACATATGTAAGTAATCAGATATACTGCTTATAAGACAAGCCTTCTAATTTCACTTATAAGGTACAAAATCAGATTTTTGGGTCTAAAGATGGTGAAGAAAAGAGAAGCATTCATCAAGTCATCTTCTCACAGATAACCAAGGTTGCTTGAGAGCTTAGTTCTATTGCTTTAACAACAAAATAGAAGAAATTAGCATGAAATCAAACAACAAAAAAGGGAATATTTACGTAATCAATTAGAACTATTGTATACATTACTACCAATAGATGCAGATGCACTTTCCTTCATCTCGTCTCTCACCCTCTTGTATCCTTACAATCTTTAAATATCGTATCTCACAGAAAACACTTGTTTATTAGTTTTAAAAACACAGTACATTCCCAAAAGGAAAATCATAAAATACTACTTTAAAAACAGTCTAATGAAGGGAACATATAGCTGATACCTTGGAGCAAGAGTTACGTAAGAGCCGTTACTTTCTGCAGGGCTGGAGTTAAGAGCAAGTTTGCACCGATTATAAATAGTCTAGAAGAGAATTGATTTTGTATCAGTGGCCAGAAAAAGGTAAAACATTTATTTAAAAATAGTAAGTCCCATTTTTAAAGACATTTCCCTCTACTCTGGGTTTACATCTGGGAGCAATTATGCTAATAAACCCTCAAAACAACATGAAATCTGCAGGATAAATAGGTAAAAACCTGAAAAGTGTTTTTATGTTGCCTAAAAAGATGAAAAAAGCTATAAACAAATAGCAAAATTTTAAAACATTTGAAATAATTTGTTCTCAGACAAGATCAGAAAAAATACAATTGTAAACACAGACACTGTCATGCAAAAAGGCAATGAGTGTTTAGTTTAATAAGATAGTATTTGGAAAGTCTATTTACTGTTCAAGATATTGTCTTCTGAAATTATAATTTAAAAAATGCCACACACAATTTTACACAACTAAGCAGAAAATTTCAAAAGTTTCTTACCGTACTGACATCCAGAGGCAGTATAAATACAATAAGAAAGCAAAGATACCAAGCCAATAATGTTGCTATAATCACCAGCCTATGCTGTTTCTTGAAGTCTCCATATCGATGAAGTAGGAATAAGGCCAGAAAAAAAACAAATATAATCTCAAGGCCCAACGCTGCACCACTCATTATTGAACGTTCACGCTCACCACACAGAGCGGCTAACTTAAGAAAGCAGATCAGAACTGTAAGACAAAAAGACATTTAATTACATTAAAATATCTAGAAGATATTTCCACAGAAAAGAGTTGTTTAACAGACATTTTTAAATGTATTAACAGACTTTCCTTATTTCACGACAAGAACTCTGATCAGTTGAAGAACAAGATTTTCAGCAAGGTGCTTTAAAGTCCTCTGCAGAAATCAAAATATGTCATTTCCAGCAATACGTTAGGACAACTCCTCTTCATCTTCGTGACATATGTTAGATTCAAAAGTCAAATCTCTGTCCTTAAATAAGACTATAAGGCTAACTTTTAAGTCCAGTATAAATTTCAAAATAAAATCTATTTGCTCTTTTTTCTTTTAGAAGAAATCAGCTAATTTGGACAAAGGGTTAAATGTTTAAATTAAATGTTTCTGGAAAGTTTTTTTTAATGCACCATTCCTCAACTATGCATTTTAAGTCCATACTCAGTTAACGAAGCATAAAAATACAGCAAAGCATATGTTAGTCTACTTGTGATGCACCTCTTTTAGATTTGAAATTTGATGTAGTGAGAGGCAACATGCTAGCTAATTCACGTTCCTACTTCTTTTCTATTCTTCAGAGAAACAAAGGTCTCAACTAATTCCTTATTAGTCTTGTCATTATATATTTTTGCTTTGCTTATCCTTCTGGGTTTAGTTACTCTGTGTTATAGTCAGGACTGCTAGAAATGTCTATGAAGTTCATACATCTTCATACAGGCATGCCGTTATGCAAGGGGCCAGTGAGCAGCACAAATCTAGAGAAAATTTCACTGACTTATTACATCATTGGTTAAACTGCTTCTGACCTTTTTAATACGCACCAATTTACCACAGGCACTTCACAAATTTTTAAAATAAGTTTATTACTGTGGTCAGGTTGACTTGCTTCTCCATCGAAATTACCATTTTAGCTTACTTGATTTAACTGAAATAGTTTTTGCTACGGCTTTCCCACTGTTGTACTTTCAGTGCTTCCACTTTTCACCAGAATTTTAGAAATTTAAAAGAAATTATCTCAATTTACTTTTAAATCTCTTCCTAATTTGCTGAAGTGAACCATTTCCTATAATAATCTCTCAGTATACTGCTTAAGCTGTTAGGTATAAGGGCACTAAACAGTGAAAATTGCCTTATTTCCACTGAAAAATTCCGAAGGTTGTAATGCCAGTACTTCCTTCAGGACACACAGGACAATTATTCCGTGATTCTTCCCCAAAGATCTGTTGCTCCTCATTTTCCTACTTTCACATTTAATTTCAAAATAGTGAGAGCAGTCCGTTTACTCCATATTGGCTGTTATACACAGAGCATCCCATATTCTGTAAATAGCTCAAGCTACCTTGCTGTTTCTTACCAGAGATGCACATGCTGACTTTTTATCTTCTGCCTTTCATTTAAAGCACATCTCAACTTACTGCATTTCTGTTATGTCAAAGCATCCCCTTACTATCTGCCTGTACTACATTTTGGATAGGTCATTAGTAATCATGAATGCAGGATATCTAATCTATTTCTCAATCACGTATTCCAGGCAAGTCCTTTTCTATACTTATAGTATCACTCTTGTTTCCTCAGAAAACAGCCTCTTTCGTATCAGTAGTATAGCAGAAAATTCCACTAAAAAAAGTCATGGAAAAGAAATACTATCTATCAACTTTATTAAGGCAGTACTATCTGACACACATAGCTTTGGGTGCCCATTAGGGCCACACCTTATACCATATAAATGAAAAAAAATTATTCAGCATACCCTCCATTAGTCACACCTACACGATTTTTTAATACAGTCGCACCTAAAAAGCTGCTATCAAAACAGAAGGTGAAAAGCTTTTTGTGCAAGATGCTGCACTCAGTTATCACCATGACGGAACTTCCAAAAAAATTATAAACATGTACTGAAAATGCTAAAATAGAGAGGGAATTGAGTCCTATCACAACTCACTTTCAAAGCAAAAAATGACTTTGGTGTCATCAAAGTGAACTACATTTTTCTGTTCTTCACCTGGTTCCTATTTTATTCTCAAAATACAAAATGAAAGGTGTAAGTTTTACAAGACTGCAACTGATGACAGAGTTTTTCTGAAAAAATATATACACATTTTCAAAATTACAATTCAAAATTTTTAGACAGAAACCACTTAAAACTAGTTCTCAGCACAAGTAACTTAAATGCTGAAACCCCATTTTCAATACTGCATTCAGCTCTGGGCTCCCCAAAATAAGGATAGGGAACTGGGAGGGAGTCCAGGGGAGGACACGAGGATGACGAGAGGGCTGGAGCACCTCTCCTATGAGGACAGGCTGAGAGAGTTGGGCTTGTTCAGCCTGGAGAAGAGAAGGCTCCAGGGAGACCTTATTGCAGCCTTCCATGGCAGGGAGGTTGAAACTAGATGATCTTTGAGGTCCCTTCCAACCCAAACCGCTCTATGATGAATGGAAAATTCCACAAGGTGAGAAATGCAATGCTTGAGGGGAGCTCTTATGGTGATCTGAATCCTGCCTTACAGGATTGGGACCCATGCTACTAGAGTTACTTGTATTAGACCTTAAAATACTGCAGGCTATAAAGCCATGCCTTCCTGCAGCAAGCAGCTTTTGGCTCTGAACCTGGTTGTTAGCTCATAGAAAGCTAAGTTGCTTACCCATAATTCTGTTTCTTCATTTTATTTAGACAGGCTTCTCACTCTTAGCACACGGCTCCCTAGTATCAGGTGGCTGAAATTCCCCTAAAGAATGTTCTCCTGAGATAAACTACTTTAGAAGACTTCTCTTGTACAGCACAACCTTCAACTGCTTAGAAGATGCAGCAATCACAAAAAGTAAACAAAATTCCTCACTCTCGAGGAAAGAGTATCTATTGCTGTACCCTGTTTCTGGAGAGTAAGACAGCTATGAATTAATAAAAGCTGAAACACTGGCACTCTGGAAGTACAACTTAACCAAAAAACAGACGAGGACAAGCTCTTGTGTAGGCTTAGGATTTTCTTGCTTTGTTTCAGACGTAAAAAAAATCACTTAGTTTTTAATTTTGTGAATGGAAGACTTTGGTTACCCCCATGTAAGACATATATTTCAACATTCTGACATGAAACCCTCTAGAGTCCAAACCCAGCTAATAACTCTTTGCAAGTACTATAAAGGTCTCAGTTCACACTTAATACCCTTGGACACTCCCTACTATCAACAGTATTACATTACCTTGCCAATCTCAAGACTAACCACACTCATGACCATCTACATAACAAATGAAGTAACTACTCTGCCTTATACAGAAACACTCAAGTTACTAAATGAAACAGCAAAGAGTAAAAGAGCAACACTTTTCCAGAGCTTTTATACAGCACCAAATTTAACAATGAATACACTCCAATATTATATTCTTTAAAAAGAGCTAAAAAGTGCGAGACATATCTGTGAAGAAAGTACCTTGACCTCACTGAAGTGGATTCCAATAACTCTTTAATTAGAAATCTTAAATCAGACTGTACCACAGTTTTATTCTTTTCAAATTTTGCAGGAAAATATTTCTGGTAAAATTGTTCATTTTGCCAACTAACATAATTAATTGGTCCTTCAGCCCTTCCCAGTAAGTCAATCACACCTTCTGCAGATTTCTCATTGTTGCCCTTGACACTCTCCCCAGCTTATCCACTTCCTTCTATGCTCAGGTGGAACCCAAGCGCTATTCCCGCTAATGCCCGAGAAGCCCTGAACTGAATGTAAACACTGCTTCACATGCCTTACTGAGATGTATACATCGAAATATAACCTGCATGATGTTCCCTTCACGTATTATGCCCTCCAAATTCTTTCCCTCTAAGAAACATAACACTGTTCCCCATCCTGTAGTTGTGTAGTTGATTGCTCCCACTTAAGTGCAGTCACAAAACTACTCATTTGTACCCTTTTCCCTCCCATAGGCTTCTGAATCTTCAAGGCATTTTGATTCCCACTACCACACTCATAAAGGTCATCAATCCCTCCTAGCTTCGTGCCTTCCTAGGTTTTAATAATCACATCATTTCATTACGGAAACTCTGTGAAAACAATAAGGAGTAGCTGACAACAGACTAGCCTTCCTTAATCACAAGGGTAGCTGTTCCGACTGGGAAACTGCTCTTCCCCAACAAAACAACATTCTTCTCCAGCAAAAACATAGTCAGAAACAGAATCAGAAGTCCTATTAAAGACCAAATATAAGACATCAAGAGATCCTCTCATATACAGTAGGTCTACTGGTGAAATAAGTTAGATTACTTCAACAATTCGTCCTTGACAAATGGATGCTGTCTTTTACTCAGCTATTATACTCTAGATGCTCACAAATAGCTTTTGTTCCAGAATTTTTTTCAGGAATTCAAAAAGAAGCAGGCTAGTCTGCCAACCTGTAGTTCTCTGTCCTTCAAAATTTAGTAACACAGTACCCTGCTTCTGGTCTTCATACCTTTGGTACACCTCAGTCAATTTTTAGGATACTAGATCCTTTTGTTCTTGAAGTATTCTCAGGTAAAGATCAAACAGATTTGGAAAGGTTACATTTCTAGAAATCCTGGATATTTCAGCTAAAGTAATTGAAGAACTGAGCAGCTAGAGATTTCCATGCCTTACTCTGTATTTTAAATACCGTAATTACATCTGAGAAAAATGTCACCAAGAAAGCTACCAGGCTATGAAAGAGATATCAAAGACAGCAGTGGACAAAACTGAGTGAGAGCCACAGCATACTGCAACACAGACCCCTGCCACAGCATCTCACACTTCAAGCTGAATTGACAACTTGTCGGCAAGTATAAACAGAGAGCTGTCATCCCCAGCAAAAGATCAATGGCCACTTAGACGACGACCTTTTGCCTTTCTGTCAGGGAATCACCTGCTAGTTCCTACCGAGCTTCTTCCAACACATTTCACTTGACAAAAGAAAAACCGTGTGCCACAACACCTGTGACAGGTTTCCGGAAGCCTGCCCTACTCTGCAAAGCTATGCTGTTAAGAACCCTAACGCACAACTTCACTTTACAGACATGATTAAACCTTTGGGACCAATAGAACTGCCCTACACTAAGAGCCATTGTCACTCCATCTTTAAACAAACAAATGGGCTAACTTCACAGTTCAGAAATCTTAAAAGGAGAAGAACAAGAGGTGAAACAACAGTAAAAATAATTCCTTCAGCTATTTTCATATCCAAGCATGCATAGTGTGTTGTGGAGGTTTCTTTTTTGTTGGTTTGGGTTTGTGGGGGAGGGGCATTGTTATTTGTTGTGGTTTTTTTACTTCCCTATTACACATTGACCCTTGCAGCTTGGGGAAATATTAAGTATTTATAAGCAGATAACAAACAGATGGAGAGCTTCTTAATCTCAGCACAGTGAGAAAACTATCTAAAGAAAGACAAGAGCCATGAACTGCCTGAGAAAACTGACCAGAGAAGCTATCCAATTGCACTATTTAGGAAAAATAATCCCTGAGATTCATCAAGAAAACATAATTTGCACAGCTTTGTTTTTCTAAGAAAGACTACCTAGCCTATGTACTGACTGATATTTTTTTTAGTACCTGTAATTTCACCTATCTTGCAATGAAGAAAAGATTTTAAATTGATTTAGTATTTAATTGCTTGTATAATCAATACTTAGGGGAACAAGTTTTGTATCTGCTAATGACAAGAAAAAAACTAATGACAAGAAAAAAACTCCACTACAGTGGAGCGCTGACTCCACTCAAAACAGCAGCATTCTCTGGTATGGTGGGAGAGTAGGTTCTCCACAGAAGCACTAAATAAGAGACAAATGCTTTGCCAAGGAATAGAGATTTTTGTGTTCAAAGGTAAGCAAGGACCACCAGTACAAAACCACAGGAAGTTTATTTGCTTTACACAGCACTGTCCTGTCCTCTAACAAAGGATATTACATACCACAGAGACTGGTACTTTCATATGGGTTAGGGGAATACTCTAGAAATACCACATTGAAGAAAACAACTTGTTTGGAGGAACTAAAATAGAATCAGATATGAAAGTTGTACAGCTGCAATTAAGAATATAAAAAAAAAAAGAGAAATTGCTACCTGGACTGCCAGACAGACTAACGCACTCACACAAAAAGGTGTCAGTAATGCAATCACTTGACTACAACCCTAACATTGCATTAAGACAAATTTAGATTATTTGGTAATTCAGAGCTTTTTAAAAACATAATTTGATTTTACTCCTTTCAGAAAATTCTTCTTTCGATTTCCCACATATTAATAGAGAAAAGTAAAAAAATTAACCAAAAAAAAGGGGGCTGCTGAACAGGTTAAATATAATCAGCTTATTTTTTAAACTAAAAAAATCACCTTTCTCCCATTTGATTATCCACTTAAATAACCTTTAAACAGCTGCTCCACTACTTCAGTTTAAACTCAAAACGGTTAACGCAAATTCTTTTTTAATATTACATAAACGCCAATTTGAGTCACATCATTGTCTGTATCCGACTTAATAGCTGCATACGATTTGCCATGCCTTCCACTGCCACCCTCAGTTTCACAGGCACGCTCCCTCCATCCTCACGCAGTCAAAGGACAGCATTTACAAGCAACCGGCTGACTAAGAGTGGAGCTGTAGGTGTGTTCACAATTAGTTTTCCATTCCCACCGATTTCAAAACAAGCAGTCTGGAGCAAAAGCGCGAAGAGCTGCGTTACTGCAGGCAAGCCTGGTATAAACCTGAAACGCAGCAAGAGTTTAGCCTAGCACGGTCAGGAACGGGGCCAGAACGCTCCCGGCAGCCCCTCAACTTCAGGCCTCCGCGGCGAAGGCGCTGCCAAAACGCAGGAAAACCTGTGCCGGCGGAATGCCGCTGTCAGCGCGATCCGGTCTCGACACCAGGCACCGCCGCGCGTTACAGCTGACGGCTGCGCACCCACCGCCCCGCCGGGCGCGCAGCACCGCAGCCTGCGGGCACCGAGCGAGCGCCAGCACGCGTGCCTCAACGCCTGGGGGCCCTGAGGGAAGTCAGAAACCACGCCGAATCCTACCGCCCCCCTCGCGTGTCCCCCCACACGGCCGCACGCCCACCTCTCCCCTCCGCTTCCCAGAAAAGGGAGCCGGGCCGTGCCCAGGCTGTCCCCACTGCCGACCCGGGCCACGCTCGGAGCTCCCGGGGGGAGCGGGACACGGCTGCGCCCACCCCTCCCGGCGGCGNNCGCCCTGGGCTGCGCCGCTCCCTCCTCGCGGGCAGAGCACCCTGCTCAGCAGCCAGTCCCTCGCAGGGCACCACCGCCCGCCATCCCGTCTGCCGCCGGCCCCCACACCAGGGCTCAAATCGCCACGCAGAAAGCGGCAGCCGCGTCCGACTGCTTCCGTGTCAGGGCCACCGGGGGCGCCGCCGCCGCCGCCGCCATTTGCCCTTCGCCAAACGCCCGCCTTCCCCCGTGGCGCTGACGTTGTCATCGCCCCCGCCCCGAAGGCGGGCGCACGGCACTGTGGGTACCGGACCTTGCGCGCCGGGGCGGTGGGCGGGGGAG
>VWZZ01004349.1:127736-160723 GCA_013399095.1 Psophia crepitans | reverse complement strand
CTGGTGAGGCCGCACCTCGAGTACTGTGTCCAGTTTTGGGCCCCTCACCACAAGAAAGACATCGAAGCCCTGGAGCGTGTCCAGAGAAGGGCAACGAAACTGGTGAAGGGTCTGGAGCACAGGTCTTATGAGGAGCGGCTGAAGGAACTGGGCTTGTTTAGTCTGGAGAAGACGAGGCTCAGGGCAGACCTTATTGCCCTCTACAACTACCTGAAAGGAAGTTGTGGCGAGCTGGGGGTTCGGCCTCTTCTCGCAGATACCTAATGACAGGACAAGGGGAAATGGCTGCAAGTTGCGCCAGGGGAGGTTCAGGTTGGAGATGAGGAGAAAATTCTTCTCGGAAAGGGTGATTGGGCATTGGAACGGGTTGCCCAGGGAGGTGGTGGAGTCACCATCCCTGAGGGTGTTTAAGGAAAGGTTAGATGTGGTACTTAGGGACGTGGTTTAGTGGGTAATAGGTGGTGGGGCGGATGGTTGGACTAGATGATCCTTGAGGTCTCTTCCAACCTTAACGATTCTATTCTATTCTATTCTAAGTTGTTTTTTTTCCATCTAGCCCCTAATGTTTTTTATTTATGGTTAATTACACAGTTTTCAGCTTGTAGCTACTGCTAAAGAAAAAACAATGTAATTATGAACGCACTTCCCAAATATAAAATTTTCTTTTATTTTAGGAGCTCTGGTTAAGCATAAAGGTATGATCTAAAATGCCTATCTATTTATCTGTTGTCTACTTATGTATGAGTATCATCTCATTGATTCACTGGGATGAAGAGAGTTATAGCGACTTATTTAGGTCAGAAATGCATACAAAGGAATAAATTATGTTATCTTCCTCTAATTCATATTTTGATATTGCTATTTCTTGTTTCAAAATTCAGAATATGCTAAATAATACTTGGTTAATCAGGAAATATTTTCAAAGATATAGATAAATGATACATATAGTTATATAGAGATTTTGATGTTGATAGATGTATCTTTCATACATTCACACTTGGCAGCAATTCGTATCTTCATGTAGCTACTAGGATGTTTAACTGGTCTTGGAATGATCAATTGTTTTCACTAATCACTACAAAAATAGTTTATTTTTTCTTCAGAAGTTTAACTTTTAGTTAATAATACCAATGAAATGCTCCAAACAGAAACATATTAAAAATTCATCATGAAATTCCAACAATTTGAATACCTTAGTTTCATTATATTGTTTTGTCAACAGCAGGAACTCTTTTCATGCAATCAGCAGCAAAACTTGATATTGAAAAATGTGTTGGGAGATGCAGAGAAAAAAACAAA
Source organism: Psophia crepitans (assembly GCA_013399095.1). NCBI lineage: Eukaryota > Metazoa > Chordata > Aves > Gruiformes > Psophiidae > Psophia > Psophia crepitans. The sequence goes on along the minus strand of VWZZ01004349.1, from coordinate 159,424 downwards.
CCCACACTAACTTTCCTATAAAGCAAATGACTCAAATCTAAAATTCTTAAGAAATGAAGTTTTATTTTTAATTATGATGTGCTTCATACCATTAATATAACAGTTATGAGTAATTAGTTTTACTCGATATGGTGTTAAGACATAACAGCATGAATATTAGTGAACTTGTGGTCATGGAAACAGATTGCACATTATTACACAGCTGGACAATAAACATGCTGCAGGGAAGCAAGTATTGTTTTTTCTCTAATTTAGACTTCAATTGCAAAACACAGTGGGTTTTTTGTTTAGGTTTTTTTGTTTTGTTATGTTGTGTTTTGTTTGGGGGATTAAAGAATTAGGTAAGTGAAAAAATACACAAGTAAAATAGGTAGATAAAAGTGGAGATTCATATAAAATAATTAAACAAAATAATATATCTGGAATCTGAGCTTTGGTATTGTTAATACAACAAAGTTGCATTTGAAAATCTTAAACTATTTGATGATAGTAAAACAACAATAATAATACAAACAACTGACATGAGACTGAACTATCTATAGCAGACACAGTAATTCAATGCACTATTCTACTACAAATCAACAAACCTCAGGGGTGTAAATATCTCCCTTCAGTCAGGGTATATTCAGTAGTTTTAAGTCCCAGTGTCTCTTTTAATATATCTGGTAAAAGATGTAAATTGAGGGGGTGACCAGAGGGTGGGATTCGGGTGTACACAGCACATACCAAACCAAACCAACAAAAACTTTATGTGAATTTAATTAAGCGAGTTGAGTTGCTCACTTGTCCTTCAACAAAGACAATCTGGTTGAAGATTTGTTTCAGTGAATCCTAAAGCACTTGACTTTCTAATTAAATCTATAAATAATGTGCAAAAATTATGTATTCTTTTCATACGATATTTTGCCTACAATTTTTAAAGATTTTTTCAGTAGTGTTGAATCATCGCTTAACTTTCGGTAAACACCAAACCTGTTACTACACCTTTCTGATGTCATTTTCAGCCTCATTAAAAAAAAAGAGACTTTATCTTGTCTAGAGACTGGAGAAAGTTTGGAAGTAGTCACATACTGAGATCTTCCCAGTCAAAACTATTGGCAGAAAGCAAACATAAAAACATAATATTATGTGAATACAATACCTCATAAAGTACCAAGAAACAAGGACTGCATAGATTTTAAGAAAGGATGGAAACCTCTCTGGAGCTAAGCATTTACTGTTACATCCTTAAATGTTTACTGGGCAGCTGAATTATCCTGTGAATCTGCTCTAAGTGAACCTGCTTTAGCAGGGGTTTTGGACTAGATGATCTCCAGAGGTCTCTTCCAACCTCTACCATTCTGTGATTCTGTGATTCAGGCTTTATTTTATTATTTTCTAATTATTATTATGCCTGCAAATTACTACAAGCTAACATTCTTTCACAGATCCTGAACTCAGTTGCATATAGTCCTTGCTAAACATTTCCTAGGTAATTTTCTAACAGAAAGAGCCACATTGTCAAAACTGGGGTCCAAAATTAGATACCTAGGTAACAAGGAGATTCCCTTTATCATTGATTGAGAGAATTAAATACTTCTGAAGAATCATAGAATCATAGAATGGTCAGGGTTAGAAGGGACCTCAAAGATCATCTAGTTCCAACCCTCCTGCCATGGAGGGTTGCCTACACTAGATCAGGTTGCCCAAAGCCCCATCCAACCTGGCCGTGAACACGTCCAGGGATGAAGCCTCAACAACCTCTCGGCAACCTGTTCCAGTACTTCACTACCCTCAGAGTAAAGAATTTCTTACTAATATCTATTCTAAATCTCCCTTCTTTTAGTTGAAATCCATTCCCTTGCCCTGTCACTAACATGCCCTTGTAAACAGCCCCTCTCCGTCTTTCCTGTAGGCCCCCTTTAGGTATTGGTAGGCCACAGTTAGGTCTCCCTGGAGCCTTCTCTTCTCCAGGCTGAACAAGCACAACTCCCTCAGTCGGTCCTCACAGGAGAGGTAATTCAGCACTCTGATCATCTTCACAGCCCTCCTCTGGACTCACTCCAGCAGCTTTGTGTCTTTCCTGTTCTGGGGACTTCCAGGACTGGATGTAATACTCTAGGTGGGGTCTCACAAGAGTGGGTAGAATCACCTCCCTCGACCTGCTGACCACACTATTTCTGATGCAGCCCAGGACATGGTTGGCTTTGTGGGCTGCCAGTGTACACTGCCGGCTCAGGTTGAGTTTCTCATCAGCCAGCACTCCCAAGTCCTTCTCCTCAGGGCTGGTCTCAATCCATTCTTCACCCAGCCTGTAGTTGTGAGATAAAAAAGGCCTGTATGGTAGAAACAGCCAATATGAAGGCTGTCACACATCTGTCTGAGAATAGGTCCTTTCATGAAAATGAATTAAATGCCTTTTTGTAGTAGGGGAAACACTCTAATATAAATTCTGTGGATAACAAATGCAGAAGGTAGAGGAGGATGGAAGAATGTGCCATAAGTAAAGACTGATGAGTTGAGCTCCCAGAAAAGGAACAAAGGAGATATAGTTGCACCCTGGGTATTTTTAGCATTTCATTGTTTTATCAAAATATTATTTATCATAAATTGTATAACATTTTCAGAGGTCAGAAATTCATATTTTCTCATCACTGCTAAATACTAGGGCTGAGAGAGGCTTACTTTGATCTGCTTTTCATTCAGCAAAAGAAAATCCAGATCACACTTATTTATGGGGCCTCACTGTCTACTAAGAGGTTTTTCGCATAGGGTAGCGAGGGCTATTAGATGAGGGCAGATCTAGAGCCAAAGAATAATACTCGTGCAGGTATGTGAACTGCAATGTCATCATGGGCATGATTAGAGTTGTTTACAAATAGATATTTAGCGTCACTGGAGATGCAGTAGATCATCAGATACATCTCATGTTATTCACAGAATTTCACAACCTCCAAGAGATCTGTATCCTAGAATGGCTGCTAGAGTCCAGATAGGTCAAATAGAGGGATCTCACATACCATTAGTTACTATATTTATATAACTAAATTAAGCACAATGTGTCAGCTCTATTTCAGTGAAATGAATATACTGATAACTTTGTTAGATTTTAAACAATAGCTGTCAGATAAGACTCCTGAAGATACAGAAGGATGTTCCTGCCTGTGTGAGTCAGAAAAGACTTTGCCAGGAAGCAGGCAGGGAACAGGCATATCAGAAGTCTAACCTAGGTAGCATAAGGTCAGATTAGGGAAAGAGTATTGATTTTAGATATCTATGACAGGAATTAATATTTTTTATTTATTATTTAGGTAGTATTTATGCCCATGTCTTTATATAGAATAATTTGCCTTTCAGAGCTGGTAGGCTTGTGCTAAGAAAAGTACTCTATAAGGGACTTAGTTATTTTTGTTGCTGAGCCATAAGATTGTTTGAATTTCTGTCATAAAATTTCTGCATCTGTACCAGAAAAGAAAAAAAGGAAGATTAGTGTCATATCTAAAAAGCCAACCCACCAAACAAGCAAAAACTTATCAAAATATGTTTAAGTTACTAGATATAATCCATTGAGAAACACCTGGAAAAAGTGTCCTAAACAGAGATTAAGTTATTTCTTTTTGATTGATACAATATTGTTAAAACCACTAACCAATTGCACTTCAACTTTCAATTGAATTACATATAAAAATTCAAAATTACATGTTGCATATTAAGTTTATGTAGCTGTGTTTAGTACATGTCTTCTGGTCTTTAGGGAAATGTTTTCTTAAGTAATATACAAGCTGAAAATTAATTTGTTTGGTAACTAGCATTGCAGGAATTAGTTCTCAACTTACATTACAAGAATTGTAAGAAGCAAATTCTCTACTGGCCTAGCTCCATTTAAAGTCAACAAAGGAATATCAGGAGAGAATGTGACAGTGGCTCCAAATGTATTTTGTGATTGTTTTTGACAAGAAGCATTAGATATTTTATTTTATATATATTCTCTTCTATATCTTCTTTTCCCATACCAACATATTATATTACAAAGAGTGGTTGATTTTTCCTAGCTAATTTATGCAGTCTTGCAGGACACCTCTAAGTATGTTAGACTTACAGTTAGTATGTTTATTTTTCCACCAATAATTAGGCATCCTGCCTAATTTCTGTTTCTGCCTTTGCACTTACAATGCCCAATTTTATAAAATAAATTAAAATAAAGAACATTTATCCAGCTACAATGAGGGGAATTCTTCTTCATAAGAGTAAACAGTGATGTTAAGTTATATATCTATGTCTCTTATAAGTTTTTTAGAACAGTTGTCCCCTGACTGTTTTTCCAGCATCACTTTTGTGTGTGCGGGGTGTGTGTTGGTTGTTTTTCCCTAACTGTACAATGCATTATGAGACTTAGTGTCATCTCATTAGCAGTTAATAGTGTTGAGTCTTAGTTCCAAATACCATTTAGAGATTATGATATGAGCTGTATACTATATAGGTAGCTAATTGTTTAATATGATATTATTTGTTTATAGGAAGGAAATGGATAAGAAATCTGATCTTTATTTGAATAATAATTTCATTAGAATTTCCCAAACTAATCATCATCATCTCACACCAGACATTAACTTCTGTTAGATACTTACTTGACGCAGCAACAATGAGAGTAACAATATTTGTTATTTTATAATTATCTTTCAGTCCACAAGATATAAAAGAAACAAACAAAAAAATCTAATGTCTTGTAAATAATCAACTAAATTTTGAGCACCGTTTTATAAAGATAATGACACTTCTCTGCAGCCCATTCCAGGAATCATATCTTACCTCTTTGACAATTATATGTCTTCATCCTAAATTTGAGGTAATTAAAGCATTTAAGCCAGCAGACATAGACGTTTGTGTAGTAGGTCCTGGGATCTGCTCTGTAAGTTTCTAGATCTCCTGGGAACTTTGTCCAACATGAGTGGAAGACTCATGGAAGGTCTCTCAGGAATATCAGGGTGCCTGCTGCTGACAGGGAAGAATCAGCAGGGGGGGCTGTAACTGCAAAGCTCTAGCAGTTTCTAAGAAGCTCTGTGATCTGTCCTTAGCATCATAGAATGATTTGGGTTGGAAGGGACAACAAGGATCATCTAGTTCCACCCCTCCTTGCCATGGGCAGGGACACCCTACACTAGACCAGATTGCCCAAAGCCCCATCCAATCTGGCCTTGACCAAAGGTGTCAGCTTTTGTCCTAGATGACCCTTGATGAGGGATGGTCAGGCACCCGTGCAGCAAGTGCAAGGGAGAGAGCCATGTAAGAGCTGGTCTTGAGAACAGCTCATGAAGGCAGCTAGCAGATGTAGCCTTCTTTTCAGAAAGAAGTCAGGAGCTCTGCTGAGAGTAGTGTATGCATACTCAGTGATGATGATGAGGTACTACACAGCAGCCACTGGAGCAGCTGCCCCTGGAACATCAGAGGTTATGACCCAGACCAAGTTCCTGGGGAAAGACACAGCTATGCAGCATTAGAACTGTCAGGAGTGTCTGCAGTAGTGTGCTGGGGCAGGGAGGATGAATTCTTGTCTGCAGGGAGGTTGACATACTCAGAGGGGTCCATCATGATGACTAGGTTACCAAGCAAAGGTGGCAGGAGACCTGAATGGATGAAAAAAGACAACCTCACTAAATTCAAACACAAGAAAAAAGCCAAAACAGGGAAGCACAAAGAATATGGAGACTGTCTGAGAATGTGGGATGAGGTGTAGAAAGCTAAAGCCCACCTGATATAAAATCTCGTGGGGTTGAAGAGGGCAGTGGGAAGGACTTTTACAGGTACATCAGCAGTAAAAGGAACTTGGAAAATGTTGGTTCCCTGCTGAACGTGGCAGAAGAGCTAGTACCAGAAGAACTGAAGTAATTTTATATCTAGACCTGTTCCTTCACATTGGTCTTCAATGGTAAGATTCACCTTCAGAAGTCCCAGGCCCCTGAGAATGGAGAAAAGACAGACTTGTAGAAGAGCGGAAATAGATAATCTTCAGAGACCCTTCCAGCCTCAACCAATATTGGAGTTTGATGTCAAGTTACAAGATACTAGATTTCATGAAGGAGACAGTTTTGTTACCATAAATATTTTAGTTCTTTGCATAATTATGTTCAGATAAAGGGAAACATATTTTTTGGACTATCAAAGCGTTCTTAAGAAGGATTCCAGATAAAGATACTGAAATACAAAATGAAAATTACATACTCTTGTAAAAATTGGATGTTTTTTCATTTCTTATGTTTTAGTAGCAATACATGATTAACTTCATGCTACATATCTACACTAACAATTTATGTAATTTTATCTGTAACTTCATGACACCTTACAAGATATTTACTTAAATGTATACCACAGTGTACAAGTATGTATAATGAAAACATATCTCATTCTGGAACATCAGTGTTTACCTTTCCAAAACAAGTTTTATTTAAGTGAATTAGGTAAATGAATTGATCATAGAAAGCCATTTTCTTGCAAATATGACAGAATAATCTATTTCTCATGGGAAACATTTACTTCATTATTTCATGAAATATAGTACCTTTAAGACATAAAAACTTACATTAAAGAGCTTTTTATAAACCTGTTACAAATATTTCAGTAAATTTAATATCAACACTTTTTCATGATGGCAATATTTATTCTTTTAAAATCAATAACACCATTTGTCTAAGTCAATGCCTATTAAAGATTTTGACAGGGCATTCTGTGTTATTTTGTAAATGACTGTAACTAGATTTTCAAAAAACCCAAAAATGCTTTTCATACAGCTGCAACGATCCTTGTGGAAAAATAAAGGAAAAAAAAAATCTTCCTGTATTCTGGAAAGGAAATAGTAGTTTGTGAAATGTGCAGTGTAAATGTATTACCTTTACAGGCAAAGTATATATTTAGTAAAATATTTTTGATGGGAATGAGAAGTAAAGGGGAAAATACTACTGTATTTAACTGAAATTTCATAAGGCAATGACATTTAAGTATTGTCAAAAGATTTATTTACAGATATTATTCATTATGCTTTGGTTTCTACATGGATTTTGGTTTTTTAAATTTCCTGATACTATTAATTTACTTTTTTTTTCTTTTTAAGAGAATGAAAAAGTTCCCTTAATGAAATGTATATTAAAAAATAAATAGAGAAAATGTTCACTGAACTCATAGAAAAAGATAATTAAACTGAGCACATTTGTTTCCAATATATTTTATTCTCATGTAGGTTCTGCCCATACATATAAATTTTCCATTTTGTCACTAGCTTTTCAACCATAACCTTAAGGGAAGAAATATTGAGATTGTGACCTCCAGGTATATAAAAGAGCTTGAAAATTTTGATGGGCACACATTCATATGTAGATTCAGATAATTTTAAAATTACCTCTATTTGGTTAGGTATTTATAAAAATAAAATTGAAAATTATAAATTAATTTCTTGATGATTAATTTCACTTTTTAAAGAAGGCTAGAAACATACTGCCCTGGATATTAAATTACACTATCTGTAGCCCTGATTCAGATGAAAAACAAGCTTTAAGTCTGACACTAATCTAAGATTGAATCCTGATATGTATCTGCCAGTAGCCTGAGAACGCCTGAATTCCTTTATTTTTATTTGACAGGCGTTGATGATGCTGCCCTTGCACATTCTTAGAGGCATTAGTCCCTCACTGAAAGATGGTACCATGTAAGGTCTTGCTTTCATCACCTTCTGCGCTGGCCTTATTTAACTCATTATTAGCAATCATCCACCTAGCATTATAAACTCTACATAAGACATCCTCAGGTACTACACTGTGCTTTTTTTATCTCTTAACTGCATGTGAAAAGAGTAAAACTCATTTCATTAAACAGATCTTTATTGACTAGTCCTCTAAAGAGGATCAAGAATATAAATTATATTTTCTGAAGTCACTTGGAATTTGTACTCACAATATTGCCTCCATATTTACCTTTGCAAGCAGTGGGGAAAAGAAGAGGAGAAAAAAAAAACAAACAGTCAAAATCCAGACTATGCTAATTTGGGACATCAGTTTCATCACTTTTAAAGGGGATCTACCATTAAAATCAAGACTTTAAGGTAGAAAAGCATGCTTCCTTTAGTCTGAGGGAATAATCAACAATTCCTTTAAATGCAGTGGCCATCATCAGCGATTCACATGCTTAACTTGTTCCAAATGTCTGAATTATATAGTGCAGAACTAAAGGCAGAATTACCCCCAAAGGATGCCACTTTAGGAGTCCCTCTTTCAGTTGTGGCAAAGTGATTCATAGTTTAAATTAAGAACTTCTAGAACCCTGCGGGGTGAAGCTACTTCATTGGCTTCTGTGATTCTCAGAAGTAATTTTTCTTTCTCTCAGTCTGTGCAGTAAAATCCATAGCAGACATAGGCTTTCACAGAGGAATATGAGAACAAAACCAAAGTTGGGACACCTTTGAGAATCGAATCGGGGGGCAGGGAACACATCATCAAACGTTGCTAGAGTCACTTTTGTAAACTATGCAGAAATATTTGAGATAATTTGCATATTTTTCCCCCTGTCAATTGATTAGCATTTTTATTCCTACTATTCTGCTTCGTATATTCTACCCGCAATTAAGATAATATGTTCACTTAACTTGTTGGCAACACGGTGTACATGAAGACTGACGTATTACATAAGCACTCCAACAGTATTATTGGAAAACAATGGAAAATGTATCTTCAAATGCCGTGTTCTGTTATAGCCTCCAAAAGAAAGGAAGTGTGACAATTATAGCTGTTGAACTGTATACGAATTGTACAATGTTATTTACCAAATAACTGAAACAACATTAGAAGTGTACTCATAGCGAAGAAAAATGTTGCATGAGAGTAGAAAAATGTGCTTCCTTCCACTCACCCCGATCCCGACTTTCTTTTTGTCACTTCTGTTACTATGCAGATCTTCCCTTCTCATCTTCATTTTGCACCAATGATCATCATATGGCCTTATTGATATGGGGTGAAATTAATGATACCTTTTCTAATTAGTTTTGATAAGCAGATCATCAGACATTCATTTCAGACAAATACATTTCCAACCTTAAGTATTTTAAAACTTTGTACCAAATCTCAGAAAATGATGATTCTAAAAAGAGAAATTTAATTTTTAAACCAAATATTTCTTGTATTTTCAACTTTTCTGCACAAATGTTTTTCTTTGAGTGGAAAGTTTTGGTTTAGGAAAGGTAAATAAAAGTAAAGATGGCATGGAATTTTAGAAACTGAGACTTGAGGGGAAAACAAGAAGGATGTAATCCTAATACATATTTCTCAGCACAGCCAGTTCATAGTGGTCTTGTATTTTGTTGTTTTTTTCTCTTCTACATTTCTCCTTCATTATTTCCTGACTCAATATTTTCATCTATATCACCCATCTCACACCATAGCTTTCTGCTGCTTTTGGTTTCCTTTCTATCTATTTCTGTCTTCTAACACGACATTAAAAAAAGCTTCCAACATATCTTTGCTTTCAAGCGCACAGTCCCCTTTCTCTTTCTGTTGATATCTTCTGATCCTTCTCCTTAATTCCACAAATGGTCACTTATTTTCTGTGTTTCCCTTGTGCCTGCCTGGGCACAAGCCAGCATACTGGCTTGACATTAAGTTTTTGCATTTCAGCACTTGAACTTCAGTTTCTGGGGTGGTTTTTTTCTGAAAAACTTCAGATTAAAGGAACACTGGCTGACAGTTCTTGTGAGTGCTTTTCAGTAGGAATAATTGTTGAAAAGACCAATGATCATTCTTTCCGTTGTCAATGCTGCAGTCATATGAAACAACTTTCAACAAAAAAAAATTCATTGCAATTTATGATGTTGATTACTGAACTACTATTACACACCACTTTCCACCTTTCATAGAACCATGAGGAAATTATCCTCTGGCTGTGTTCTTCCTGGTAAGTAAGATGTGTTTATGTTTATTAGTTAAGTTTGCCGTGAAAACTGAAGAAACGTTATATTCTATGGTAATATGGCCTTTTTTTTTTTCCCCCTTGGAAATTTGAAGGAATTATCTGTTTTACTAGATGCTACCTTCTTTTCAACTTAAAATAACAGTTTGCAATAAACAAAGTTGTTGGTCTTTTAAGCACTGTGTAGAAAGCATATGCAGAGAATGATAGAAGGCATGATGGTTGACATTTCATAGTGTTAGGTTAATAGTTGAACTCAATGATCTTAAGGGTTTTTTCCAACCTGAATGATTCTGTAATTCTGTATTAACTATTGGTCATCCATTTAAGCCTAAAGTCACCCAAGCTTTCATCTTTTTAACTTGTAGAGACTGCTTTTGAAATACTAATGTAATTTCTACACTTTGGTTGCTATTGTTGCACCCTTGCACTATGCTAGTCTGCTAAGGAAGCAACCAGCACTCCTTTTGCAGTTTGAGTCACAGATATTAGTTGGGAAATTAGCAACACCATTTTCCTATGTGAATTATTTTTCTAAAAGATACTTTTGTAGCTGCATTCCTTGCATCTGGATAATAAACACCTGAAGTCCTATCATTGTCTCTTTTAATGGCTGTATTCAGTTTAAGATATTATAGGACAAAATGTGAGCAAATTCTGACAGGGGATGTCCCACCACATAATGATATTTTGAAACATTGACAACATGTGGTATGTTAAACTGTTATTTCTAATTGAGTTCAGAAGAAGTAAAGTACAAATTTAAAATAGAAGTTGTGAATGATTTTTCTTTTCCCATTCTGATTTCCCATACATTGCTACCTAAAAATATATTAATATTAAACTTTTTCTTACAGACCCATTTTAATCTCAGATAAATATTTCATTTCAATTACTAGCTATCAATAAAAGGCAGAGCAGCCAAAATGAAATTATCTGCCATTAGTGAAATGGCAGTTATAGACTGAATCATAACCATATTACAGTGTGATAAGACTTGTATTACTGCTAAATAGAATATTTGAAAGAGTTTCAAAACAAAGCTGTGAAAACTGTGGGTATCATAGAATGCTTAACTTGCAGCTATTCCTAAAAAAGACAGCAAATAAAACCTTGGTTTCACACTTATTCAAAACCTAGATCATCCTTCATAATGTTTTGCTCCAAGTTCTGACTTTTGATTTGTAAGCCTATGTGATGACTCTGTTATTACGTTAATTATTTTGTCTGTATAAAATAAATGGCATTTATTATCTCAACAAATTTTCTAAAATACACAAAAATTAAGAAACAATAGTCAAAATCAAAAGCATTTATGTTTTTCCCGATATGTTTATAAAGTGATTGTTCATTATATCATGCCTGACAAATCTGGTGGCCTTCTATGACAGGATCACAGTGTTGGTGGATAAGGAAAGAGCAGCTGATGTCATCTGCCTTGACTTGTGTAAGCATTCAACACTGCCTTGCATGACATCCTTGTCTCTAAATTGTAAGGACACGGATTTAATGGATGGACCACTCAATGGGTAAGGAATTGGTTGGATGGTCGCACTCAAAGCGTTGCAGTCAATGGTTCAATGTCCAAGCAGAGAGCAATGTGTACTTGCAGCCCAGAAGACGAATCATATCCTGGACTTCATCAAAATAAGCATGACAGAAGGTCAAGGGAGATGATTCTCCCCCTCTGCTTCACTCTCGTGAGACACCACTTGAAGTATTGCTTTCAGTTCTGCGGGACCCCCGACATAAGAAGGACATGGAGCTGTTGGAGCTAGTCCAGAGAAAGCCACAAAGATGATCAGAGGAACGGAGCACCTCTCCTATGAAGACAAGCTGAGAGAGTTGGGGTTGTTCTGCCTGGAGAAAGGAGTTGAAGAGATCCCCTCTTCAGGGAGACCTTATAGCAGCCTTCCAGAAATCTGGAGAGGCACTGTTTACAAGAGCACATAGTGATAGGACAAGGGGTAATGGTTTTAAGCTGAAGAAGGGTAGATTTAGGTTAGATATAAGAAAGAAATTATTTATTATAAGGGTGGTGAGCCACTGGAACAGGTTTCCCAGAGAAGCTGTGGATGCCCCCATCCTGGAAGTGTTCAAGGCCAGGTTTATGGGGCTTTGGGCACTTGGTCCAGTGAAAGGTGTCTGTATCCATCATAGGGGGTGCTGGAGCTAGATGGTCTTTGAGGTCCCTTTCAACCCAAACCATTCAATGATTATATGATATGTTTATGAAAAATACACAAAGAGAAATAATGGAAATAAATTACATTATACTCTTAGTATCTCCTTTGAAGTAATACAGCTTTCAACAGGGGTTAATCTTCACTAGTAAGACAAAAAGACTTCCTTGGCAAGAAAACTGCTTCCCTAAAGTATATTTGGGAGATTGGAAAAGCCATAATCAGGAAAATTCTGAGAACAATTTGACTCTCATTAACAATTATGCATAACTATTTGGGATAAAAATAATGTTGAGATGATTTCAGATAGGTTCAAACACCAGCTGTCAGCATATGACAATCCCCATACAATAAAATTGAGACTTTAATGAGCATATAAAGGAATAAAATACATACCTTTCTAAATTATACTAAATACTAAACTAGAATTTTCTAACTCTCGTAAGGTTTGTTCTGGTGGAAATCGGCCTTTTGAACCTAGTATTAGCCCTTAAAATGACCTTAAAACATTTTTTGTAGCACTCTTCATTCAGTTATGAAATATAAGGCAGACTCTTCAAGGTTGTTGAGAACAGAACCCTGAAAATGTCCTATAGTTTGGTAAAACATCGAGGAGTTATGACACATCACTATCACAGCACTTTTGGGAAGGGAAGCCTTATCTTCTAATTCTCTGTGCATAACCATTGGTATTGACATAGAAGAGTGAAAGCTGTGTTTAACAGGTTACTTCATCTTTCACCCATTTCTTACAACATTTTCACTGGCATGATGCCTGGCCTTCTTGATATCAAGAGTGATTGCACAAAATGAAGGGCTTCTCAGAAACACATAGATATACACATAACTCATGGAAAGAAGATCAGTCATAAACAACAGCAAAAATCAGGACTGCTACTCACCGTCGCCGAGGAAATAGGTAAACAACCAGCTAAGCAGAAGGCAGAACTGGCTGGGAGTTTGCAGTACAGAGTAGTACCACAATAATTGTTGATGTCTCTACTTCAACACCTTATTGCAGAGGCAGCTTATTCCGCTTTCCTTAATGTCAAGCTTCTTACTACAGTGTTTGCTGAAAGTAGATTATTTGAAACAGGATATATTTGGTTAAAAATGCAAATTAATGATCTAAACTTGCTGCAGGGACTTATAGCAGGATCCCACTTCTAAAGATTGATACTCATTAAAAACATGTAAATATCTCTTTGTACTTATAGACTGGCAAAGAACGTATGTTCATTTCCCTAACACCTTCCACCTGAGAATACTAAAGCTCTTTACAAACTTGAATAAAGCCTCACTGTCCTATGTGAGGTAAATAAATATACTTATCCTCATATTACCAATAGAGAAATTGAGACTTTGGTAAAACTGTCTTGAACGAACATAGTGGTGGTGAAATTAGAGGCTATATCACACTTTTCTACCTTAGTAAAGTTCTATCACTGTTACTTGTTTAATATTTAATGCTGAAATTTGAAACAGGAATACTGAAGTTTGATAGCTGATACAAGGATGAATTCTAAGCATTTGCAAGAACAGTATTAGTTCATAAAGATCACCAGATAACAATATGTTATCATAAAAAGGTAGGAAAGATGCCCGGGGTGATTTAAATCTCAAAAGTGACTACGCCGGATGTTTTCAGTTTGAAAGAAGCAACTTGAGGCATCTTGAAGAGGCTGCTTTTCAGAAAGATATTGGTCTCTTCAGAACCCTTATGGGTATGAGACACTCAAACAGTGAAGCACTCTTCGTTCCCAGATTTTTTTGTTTATTTAATCTTTAAGGTCTTTGGATTAAATAATGCCTGTCTCATATAATGTTTACACAGTGCCTGCCTCAGTGAAATAGCTATAGTGAAATAAATAATTAGTCATAAAAATGTTACCATTAATCAATATATCATATTCTTTAAAATGATATTAGATTCTTTAAAAATATTTAGCATTTCTTCTTATAGTATTAAGCAAAATAAATTTCAAATCATTATAAACAGAGTAATAATAAATGTAATTAATATATTGTACCTTATAACTTTTAACATTAATACACTGTAACATTTGTAATTCCCAGCTCTAACAATAATATTTATAATCAGAAGCTTTTGGCAAAAAGAAGGCATAACACTTTATTTTGGAGGGCATTTTTTTTAATTGGCCTGTATAATTATCTCCTTTTCCACTAACTTTGTTATTTAAAATTCATGATTTTTATATCAGGTTCAGCTCCATCAGCGCATGGGCATTTTACAATTCATACATGAAATATTAACCTACAAGCAATGCCATATTAACACAACCCTTTGCACTGTGTGAAGACTAAATTATTAAAATTAAAACAAAAACGAAGGAATAACCAGCATGAGACACAGCAAACTACCATTTTATTATGACATTGACTTTTTAGGCACAAAGCATGCTCTTACTGCTTGTTATTCATTCTGTTTTGAATAGTTTATCTCATGTTTAAAATATAAATCCTTCTTTCTACCTAGTTAGATGGAAGAAATCTTCACCTTTTTTTTTATTATTATTATTTTTTCTTCTCATTTAAAGCTAGAACTCCAGTCTTCTGTTGAGACAGCTAACCTTTTCTTCATGCAACAGCATTAAAGTAACATTCTCCACACTTGGAAGATCTGTATGCTTACAGATTGCTGTAGTTGTACATTCACCTGGAATCCAGCTGAGAAATGATGCCACAGATTGTTCTCTGATGAAAGTCATAAAACAATTAAGTAGTGAATAAATATCAGAGTGACATTAGGTTCAATAATGGAGAAAGGAGATGATGAGTAAACATTGTTAGCATCTCCACATAAGTAGCTAATGCTGGTGCAGTTCGGTTTTTTAAAGTTAAAAATTGCATAGTTGTGAGTTGTGGATGAAGTCTTTATTTAATTACCACAAAAATTTATGTCTGAGCACGGAGTGCTTAAGACTTTAGGATTTAATTACCTCTTTTCTTTTTTTTTAATACTTAAACAACTTGAAGTATTTGACTTCTTAAAATTGTGTAGCCATTTGTTTTTAAATATAAACTGAACTCTGAAATGTTTTGGTTTATACTATCATGTGAAAGATCGTATCATTTTCAGAGTGAGGCCTTTTGAGTTCTTCACACCCTTGCTCACTTACCTAGTATGTTTGGTACTTTTCCTACTTTTCCCACTGTTTACTGAAAGGAATTTATAAAACCCCAGCATTTCACTACAGGTCTGGGGTATTCATATTCTCGTAACCTTTTTATGCTATGGATGTTTTCTTCGATAAATGACGGAGATACTGTCCATCAGCAATTTAATCTGTGACCAAAAAAAAAACCCCAACCAAAAAAACAAAACAACAAAAAAAACCAACAAACCAACCAAACAAACAAAATTAGAGAGAGAAAGAAATACTTTCTTCTGAGAAATGGCTCTGGTGGTAATTTCCTAATGTTCCTCACTGTCCAGCACTGCTGCTTCCACAAGATCAATAGGCATCTTCAGACTTTCCGCAGGTCAAGAGGAAAAGTGGTGAAAATCCATGGTGCACATGGCTCTCAGTGGCACATCAGACTTTAACAACAGTCTTAACAGTAACTCATAACCAAAGTATAATATTTTTTGATCTTTCTTACAGCATGCAGAAGAGTGGGAAAACACTATCATTAATGCCTAGTACCATTTACTTCTGTTAGTTCATCACCATGATTTCAACATGATTGTAAGGAATTACGAACATTAGTATTTTTAATACATATTTTAGCAAGCATGACTTTCTACAGTGGACATGTGCACTGCAAGGACATCAAACTATTATGTCCAGAAGAGGGTGACCAAGATGGTTAAAGGTCTTGAGGACAAGACTTTCAAGGAGCATCTGAGGTCACTTGGCTTGTTCAGATTGGAGAAGGGAAGGCTGACAGGTGACCTCATGACTTCCTCAGAGGGAGGTGTCTATGACTTCCATAGAGGCAGCAGAGGGGGAGGTGCAGATTTCCTTGCCCTGATGACTAGCAATAGGAAATGGAATGAAGATTTGTCAGAGGAAGTTCAGATTAGACACTATGTAAAGGTTCTCCACTGAGAAATGGAACAGTTTACCCAGGGAAGGGTCATGGCACCAAGGCTGTCAGTGTTCAAGGAGCATCTGGATGACACTTAGTCATATGGTTTAGTTTTACACCTACAAGGAGTAGGGAGTTAGACTCGATGATCCTTATAGGTCGCTTCTAATTTGAGATATTCTATAATTCTATGTGCTAAATCTACTTATTTGCTTCCGTGTTGTCACTCAAGAATAGCCAGAAAAATTCAGAAGACATTTACACATTATACATTATTTACACAGAAATATAAAAAGTATCAATTCACAGTAATGACAAGTAATTTTATTAAACTAATAAAAGAGTGTTTATGAAACAAAATTCATAGTGTATTTCTAGACATCCTTTTAAAAAGAGGACAAATGTCTCAGCACTGAAGAGTAACTCTGCTTTATAATCAGAACAAAAGGTGTATGAGAGAAAGGGCTGAGAAACATTTACAGAGAGCCTGCATCCCAGAAATATAGCATTCATTTGACTTAAATAAGAAAAAAAAAAAAAGATGGAAAAGACAACTCCAAAATCGTGGGTTTAGATAAAGGCAGTTTTAATATAGCAAAAGCAAGATCGCGCACGGAAGCAAAGCAAGGAAAAACAAAAAATTATCTACTTCTCATCAGCAGGAGATGTCCGGCCACTTCCTGGGAAGCAGGGCTTCAAAACACATAGTGGTTGCCACAGAAGACAAAATGTTGAAAAAAAAAAACGAATGCCTTCTGTTCCTCTCCCTCTCCCTCAGCTTCCCATTGCTGAGCAGATGTCATATGGTATGGAATATCTGTTTGGCCAGTCTGGGTCAGCTTCCCTGGCTGTGTCCCCTTCCCAGGATCTTGCCCACCCCCAGCCTACTGCTGAGGGGGTGGAAGAAGGGCTGGAGACACAGCCTTGATGTGTGCCGGCACTGCTTGGCAGTAGCCAAACCCCTGGTGTGTTATCAACACCTTGCTGCTACCAATGCACAGCACTGTAAGGGCTGCTGCGGGGAAATTAACTCCAGCTCAGTCAGACCCAGTACATAGGTATAGCTTTATCTCCTTCAGTGGAGCAGCAAATCTTAATATTAGTAAATCTTTACATTGTTTTCCTTTTAAAACTTGTTAAAATTTTAACTTAATGTGAGGCAATTACTGTGGAGAAAGTTTCATTGCTCCCTGAAGAAATATTCAAAATGTGTGGATATAAGAATGTCTGAAATCTCCAAAGTCAGACTGAAGGTTCTTTGCATAATTTTTCTACAAACAAACATATTCTGTTCAGTGATGTTTTGCTAAAATGTCAGAAAGCAAGTTCCTCGGTGAAGACAGAAATAATTTTCCAACTGAATACAGCAAAGTTGTATCTGCTCCATCTGCAGGCTATCCAAACATATTCACAAGGACTTCAGGATTGAATAATACCTGTTTATATTTGCAAGACCTACATGTAATTTTATATACCAACAGACTCTTTTAATCAATCCCATGATCAGCACAAAGATGAATCATCCATCAAAGTATTTTTTACTCTCTCACTTACACTGTGTGCAACACCATAGACCCTGAGCATAATGTATTGTCCTTGAGGTGGCATTCCTTGTGAAATCTTTTCTCTAGCTACAGTAATTTGCAAAAATCTACAATCTATTATTTCTTTTGCAAACCAGCAACATGACTAAAGAAAATCAAGAGGATAGTTTATTTCAATTTTAAACTGGTTTTATATCACAGGAAATACCTATCAGCATTTTCCAGAGAAGGACACTAAATGACCTGCTGAGATACCTCTACTACTTCAGACTGCCACAGCAGGGTAGAACGCTGACACTGACTTGACATGGATTTGTTAAGAACAGTTCTTAAAGAAACTCTAACAAGTCTCAGACACTGCTCTTAAAAGTAGTTTTTAGAGAAGTCCACTTCCACAAAAGGCATCAAATGTTCTTACATTTTGAATGTGTGTTTGCACTGGAAAGGAGGTGGACTAAAAGCATAATCTGGAACCTTTCCTATCTGCAACAAAGATGTATGGTAAAAAATCAGAGATTGACAATAATTCAGTACCTTTTCTGCAATACCTTCATTCTCGACATCTCCTGCAACAGATAAGACCCTAGAGCATATAGTTCAGAACCTGCAAGGGAGTTGTGGTGAGCTGGGGATTGGCCTCTTCTCGCAGATAACTAGTGACAGAACTAGGGGGAACGGCTGCAAGTTGTGCCAGGGGAGGGTCAGATTGGAGATTAGGAGAAATTTCTTCACTGAAAGGGGGGTCGGGCATTGGAACAGGTTGCCCAGGGAGGTGGTGGAGTCACCTTCCCTGCGGGTATTTAAGGAAAGGTTAGATGCAGCACTGAAGGACATGGTTTAGTGGTTAATAGGTGGGTGAGGGGGGGTCGGTTGGACTAGGTGATCCTTGAGGTCTCTTCCAACCTTAATGATTCTATTCTATTCTAACACTGTAACAGGTAATGGACATAGTCATGTAAGGCATGCTGGTTAGATGAGATTAATCAGAGAGTTTGAATGTGGCTACTATTCCTCGAACAACACAGAGGAACTGGGAAACTGATGTTCATCATTTTAGTTATTTTCCGAGATGTTTACACAATCACAAGATTTAGAGAGGTAGAGTCTAGAAAGGGCAAAAGAGAAGTAAGAAACAAAAATTTATGTGAACTATGCTAAATAATTCTCGTTGTTTTTTTCAGCTTTTCCAAATCTAGTTTCTAACCCATGCAGAAGGCTGTTTACATCTGGTAGGAAGTTTGTCAGACTTGGTCTCCCCTTGGGTAGCTATTCTGGGAAAGCTAATGAGAAGTAGGTAAAACACGCTTTTACAGATAGGTGACCAAAATGTTGTGGGGTTTTTTCACTAATAAAAAGCAAATAAAAAATAAGAACCATGCCATGCCTGAGTTTGGTATTTTTCAGATACAGGATTTTTTTCTTGTTTACAGTTATTGTTAACAAAAAATTATGACCTATGTGCAATTTGAATTTGTAAAACAAAAGTTGTATTTTTATTCATTTGTTCTAGACTCTCTAGGCAACCATATGCCTCCTTCTAAACCTGTACTTTTTTTACCTTCTATAATGGTTCTTCAGCAAATGTAGTATTCTCAGTATTTAGCACAATTCTAAATTGTAAACCTAATACAATAATAATTGTAATGATAAGTAAAACAGTATTAGAGAGTGTAAATCCTGAAGTATTTATAGGGTGACTTTTGGTTTTATTTTTGTAATAGAACAGCAGTTTTCCAGGGCAAAGTTCAAGCTATATAGACTACTGCATTCTGTAGTTCTACAATGGTACCATGGTCCTGAGTAAATATCAATAACACAATGTGTCAAGGCAAAAGAGAACAGTTGTGTTTGGGGTTTTTTTATAACTACAGCAGAGTGGAATGGTTTATATCTTAGATCTTTTTGAGAAATTATACACTGAAGGAAAGATAATCCTTAGCAACATTTGGCCAAGTTGAATTCCAGACCTGCTGCGCTGATACACAGTAATATGGACAGTATTTTTTCATGAACTTCAGAAGTCCTCTCAGATATAGCATCACCAAGACAACATTGTAATCCAGGCATGTTATTGAGGATTGAAAACATCATTCTTTAAAAAAGGCTGGGTGTTGATGCAGGTCAGTAGAGTCATAGAATCATAGAATAGAATCATAGAATGGTTTGGGTTGGAAAGGACCTCAAAGATCACCTAGTTCCACCCTCCTGACATGGACAGGGACACCCTACACTAGACCAGATTGACCAAAGCCCCGTTCAGCCTGGCCTTGAACACTTCAGGGATGGGGCCTCCACAATCTTTCTCGGCAACCTGTTCCAGTGCCTCACCACCCTCACAGTAAAGAATTTCTTCCTAACATCTAATCTAAATCTATTTTAATATAGTAATATTTAAAGTGGAAAAGACCAACTGGTAAAAGTTTTGACATCTATGTCATAACTAATAAAATTCTTTGGTGTCAATCACCTTTAATTTTTTATTATTTTTTTTTAGAAAAACTGTACTTCACAAATAAAAAACTGCATATAATTTCTCAGTGGAAATGGATGGCTGCAATCATGGCAGTTTCTAAAAGCTGATACAATCCTTTAATCTCATTGACAACACTCAGTTTCATCATTACTGTTTTAGAAATAAATTTTAAAAGTTTGGAATACAATATCTCTCACTTAAAATAGTAAGTGGTTTAATTTCTACAACACATAACTGACGTAGAAATTAAAAGTTGACTTTTAATCTTGTTAGCAAACTTTTTTCTCAAGCAGATTTTTTCCTTTGACACTGTTACTTTTAAAAGCAGAATTCAAGAGTGTGCTATAATACTGTTTGGTGGTTTTGAAATGACTTGCTATCTGCACGAGCACAGTAGCAAATCAATTTTTGTTTAGGGTATGAATATCACTGTGCACAATATAAAATCCAGCAGGTGTTCAATATGAATCAGAAGTCATATTTACTTGCAAACAGTTTACTACAGAAATTGTGTTCCTCAGTATCTCTCTGGATTTAATCTAGGTTTAGCACATAGCAAACCTCTAAAGTATTTTAGGTAAATGGATTTATGTCAGTATAGAGACTGCTGGGCCAGTTTCCAGCACTAACTTGACAGAATGAGGATGACCTCCTGAGACAGTAAAAATGTTTAGAATATGCATTATTGCATAGACACTGTGTTTGGGATTGCTTATATCCACACAACAGCATTCTTCTCATCCACATTGTATAGCTGCTGTTCAAATTGTATGGTAACAATACCTCCTATTTTTCTAATACTGGTTACACTACCATTATTTTGCATAACATAGCATAGTTTTAGAGATTGTTTTGCATAACATAGCAAAATTTGGTTTATTTTATAGTGGTGTCTATATTTTTTGTTTCTTGAAGCTTTTTTTATACCTTTTCCCCCTTTCTCTTTCCTTCTTTTTTTTTTTTTTTCCAAGCGAGATCTGTAACAGTTATTTGAGCAGTTCTTGCTTTATGCTGTCTTAGGAACATAGCTTCCACCATGCATTTACAGCATTCTTCTGGGGAAACTGGCTTCTTGTGACTTGGACTGGTGAATGCTTTGCTGGGTAAAAAAATGGCTTGGTGGCCAGGTGCAAAGGGTTATGATGAATGGAATTCAATCCATTTAGCAGCTGGTAACAAGTGATGTTCCCCTGGGTTTAGCACTGTGGTCAGTCTCTTTACATGATCTGGACTTATGATCAAGTGCACCTTCAGTAAATTTGCAGACAACACTAAGTTGGGTGGCAGTGTTGATCTGCTTGAAGGTAGGAAGGCTCTACAGAGGGATCTAGACAGTCTGAATTGATGGGCTGAGGCCAACAATATGAGGTTCAACAAAGCCAAGTGCTGCGTCCTGCACTTGGGTCACAAAAGCCCCACGGAACGCTACAGGCTTGGAGAAGCGTGTCTGGAAAGCTGCCCAGTAGAAAAGGACCTGGGGCTGTTGGTCAAAACCAAGCTGAATATGAGCTGACAGTATGCCCAGGTGGCCAAGAAGGCGGACAGCATCCTGGCTTCTATCAAACAGCGTGGCCAGCAGGACAAGGGAAGTAATCATCTCCCTGAATTAGTCACTGCTAAGGCCACAACTTGAGTACTGTGTTCAGTTTTGGGCCCCTCACCAAGAGAAAGACATTGAGGTGCTAGAGCGTGTCCAAGGAAGGAGTCTTATGGGGAGTGGCTGAGGGAATGGGGGCTGTTTAGTCTGGAGAACAAGGAGGCTGAGGGAAGTGGAGATCTTATTGCTTTCTACAACTACCTGGAAGGACGTTGTAGTGAGGTGGGTGTTGGTCTCTTCTCCCAGGTAAGAGGCAATAGGATGAGGAGAAATAGCCTCAAGTTGTACCGGGGGAGGTTTAAATTAGATATTAGGAAAAATTTCTTCACGGAAACGGTTATCAATCACTGGAACAGGATGCCCAGGGAAGTGGTTGAGTCACCATCCCTGGAGGTATTTAAGATGGGTAGATGTGATGCCTGGGGACATGGTTTAGCGGTGTACTTGGCATTGTTAGGTTTATGGCTGGACTTGATGATCTTAAAGGTCTTTTTTGACCTAAATGATTCTATGCTTCTATGTCACTTTCAGTAAGTGCTCTTTACCTAAATACAGGTACCTAGTGCCACTGCAGATTTCACCAGGCATGAGACATTCATGAGGCTTTCGGATATAGCACAGAATCAACTCCAGAGGCCTAAGCCATTCTGACAAGTAGCTGAGGACCTGGTGGATTCCGGGTGAGTCTCAGTGTATAACAGATATCAATGTTTCAGCAGCTGCACTTCACTTACAGATCAAGGTCTGTTCTGCTCCTCACACCACACCACCAGCACGTAGGCTGGAGGTGCACAAGGTGTTGGGAGGAGACACGGCCAGGAGATCGGATCCCAGCTGACCAAAGGGCTATTCCATACCATATGATGTCATGCTCAGCATGTAAGTGGGAGGAAGAAGAGGGAAGAATGGGATGTTCAGAGTGATGGCGTTTGTCTTCCCAAGTAACCACTACATGTGATGAAGCTCTGCTTTCCTGGAGATGGTTGAACACCTGCTGCCTACCCGTGAGAAGTGATGAATGAATTCCTTGTTTTGCTTTGCTTGCGTGTGCAGCTTTTGCTTTACCTGTTAAACTGTCTTTGTCTCAACCCATGAGTTTTCTCACTTTTCTCTTCTGATTTTGTGCCCCATTCCTCTGTGGGAGCAGCAAGAGAGTGGCTGTGTGATGCTTAGTTGCTGGCTAGGGTTAAACTATGACAGTACGCCTATGCAGAAAATTGTTCACACAGTATAAGTTTTATTTTTTTAAAAAAATATTAGAGCAAAATTGAAGAGCACAGTCTCAAAGTTTGTAGACACATGCACACACAAAAGCTACATTTCAAATTTCGCCATTTGTGCAAGAAAAAGATTCCAAAATATCATTCCTAATCTCCACAATTTATGATACTTTCTTCTTCTTTATCTTCTCTTTAGTTTTCAGCATTGTTTATAACTATTTGTAGGACAACAAATAAATAAGTCTGCAATTTTATTTGGTTTTGTGTTCCTATGAGTGTTATTGATATTATATGAGACACCTGGCATTCTAAGATATATGACTGTATTTGCAAGTTGGGGGAGTAGTAGAAAGAACACATTTGAATACAAAACCAACAGCTGAAATATGGTCTAGAAATAAAACAGGGACAGATGGAGTCCTAGGAAAGAAATCCTGATAAAAACTCATAGTTTTTTAAGGCCTTTTTGACAGAGATTAAGTATCTGTTTGCTTTCTAACTTACTGTGAGTTCGTATTCCGTCATTATGCTACCCGTATAATAAGCATGATCAACAGAAAAGTTTGTGTGCATGTGTACTTTTGCCGCACAGCAAATTTTTAGTGTCTGACAGTAAAGCTCAGATACGGCAGACTTGTACGCAGATATGTGCCTCTGAGAAGTTTTCGCAATTGAAATCTATATATGAAGAGGTGAAAATATGTAATCAGATTGCTTCACAGAATTAAAAATAAAGGCAAACAAATTCCTATAATGAACCAAATCAGAAGTTATCAGGCTACAAAATATATAGGAATTAATTATTTCTCACAGTAATTTAAAATCAGACAGTTAAAACCAGAAGTAGTTCAAAATTAGCCCCCCCAAATTATAACTCAGAAGAAAAATAAACTGAAATTCCCAGAAAACTGAAATAACAGAATGTTAAAAAGAAACATCAGTTTTATAAACCAATTAAGTACTTCCAGTTATGTAACTATTTAAGTGTTATTATTACTTTGAATGTATTTGCAGTTCCCTGAAGAAAGAAATTACATGCTTGAAAACATACATAACTCATCATAACATACCACTAAATTGCTTAGCTATGTACACCCTCCTCTCCTTTTATTATTTCTGCAGTGATTTGAGATTGTGTGATACAGAAGTCTGAGGACCAGACCTCCAAAAATAGATTGCAGCTCCTTTAAGATGAAGCTTCAAAAAAATTAATTCAATGTGGACTGATAGTAATCTACATCTTCAGTTAATGGTACTTCTTGAGTAAGAGTTATGTATGTATGTATGAAAGTGTTAGAAACCAGGGATAGCTTCCTCAGTAATTCTTTGAGTTGTGGACTTTAGTTCAATTTTCAGAAAACCTGAAAGCAAAACATAATTCTGGGTCTGTTTCTGTGCAAATTTTACAAGGCTTGTTTATACACAGCCTAAGTCAAAGCCGTTAACTGAAGATTGACGCCTTGTTATTTACATAATATATACACATATATACACAATCACTTGTATTTCTGTGTGTTTAAGAAGTAATAAAGCCAAAGGAAAAAAACAAATAGAAAATGAAAGAAAACTTATGGACTGAAACTAAAACACATTTTTGAGGAAGAAATGAAAAGTAGAATAGTAGATGTAAAGGAAAACTTGCATTGAGACTCACTTGTTATATCAAAGATATGTTTATTTTAAAAAAAAAAAGAAAAGAAAAAAAAGACATCCTTTATTGTCAAAAGTGGTGAAAACTTGAACAGCGTTTACTTTTGTTGTTTTCCAGTACTGAACAAGCAGCAACTTTACATACTATTAAATAGAAACAGCAGCATTTAAACATTCATACTAGCGAATATTTGTGCTAATTTTAGGAAGAAAGGGGTAAGGGATTGTTGTGGTTTAACCCAGGAGGCAGCTAAAACAACCACACAGTCTTTCTCTCACTCTCCTGTGCAGCAGGATGGGGAGAGAATCAAAAAACCATAAAACTCATGGGTTGAGATAAAACACTTTAATAAGGAAGAAAAGTAGGAAATAATAATCATCATAAAATGCACAGTACAACTGCTCACCACCTGAAGCTGATATTCAACTAGTTCTCAAGCTGAGCTGCCTCCTGGCCCACCCCCAGTGGAGAGCATGACGTATGGTATGGAATTTGGGTCAGCTGTCCTGGCTGTGCTCTCCCAGCTTCTTGTGCACCTCCTGCAGAAGGCTGATGCCCTCTCAGCTGGCAGGGCCTGGGAAGCTGAAGTCTTTGAGTTAATTGTAAACACTTTTTAGCAACAACCAAAACATTAGTGTATTATCAAAATTATTTTCATACAAATTCAAAAACACTGTACTATATCAAATACTAGGAAGAAAATTAACTCTATCTCAGCCAAAACCAAGACAGGGATCCACTTTTATTTTTAGCTGTATTGCCAAAATAACATACGTCTGACCCAATTGCTGTCTTCCTCCTGTTTAGTCTTACACTCTCATGCATTAAGAAATGAGAAAGACTGTATAACAACATGTTCTGGGGTTGACACTTAGTGTGTGAATTTTCAATGCCAAGTAAATTTCTTACTGCCAAGTTATAAACCCTTGAAATATGGGGTTTATAATACAAGTGCTGCTACAACCTTGAATATAACTGAACAAATGACACGACTGTAGTTATGCTCTGTAAGAAACATAATAATGTATTCTAAACTCATAATTTGGTCATTTATTTTTCTATAATGTCATCTTTACTTTCTCTTTAAATGAACCTTTATTATTTTTATAAACAGCATGGTTTTCTCACTAGAAATTAGAACGGCTTCTCCTTTGTTAGCACTAACTTGCTTAGCTATGTACATCCTCCTTCTCTCCTTTTGTTATTTCTGTAGTGATCTGAGATTGTGTGATACAGAAGTCTGAGGACCAGACCTCCAAAAATAGATTGCAGCTCCTTTAAGATGAACCTTCAAATGTCCCCCATGCTTGACCTAACTGTCCAATATTTTTCTAAAAAAAAAAAAAAAAATTAAGCACAGTTAGAAAACAATTTGAAAAAAAAGTAGACACCCAAACCAGGTGTTACGAGGGTTTGTTTGGTTGGTTTTGGTTTTATTTGGTTGGGTTTTTTTAATTTAGCTTCAGTCAACTAAAAGTAAAGCCTGCAGCAAAGCTAATTGTGACTTCCTTGCATGAATCATCTCACCAAATCAAAACACCTTCTTTTGAAGGTGATTAATATGATTTCAGTGTGATTAATCAGCTTACAAGACACCTATTTCTCTCTGCTGGAACCTGGAAAACAAGAAACTATACAAGAGTACGTACCTAATACTGGGAAGATTGGATGCTGCTTCCCCTACCAGAAAGACATTTAGTCAAAATTTTAAACCCTTGCATTTGTCTCATTTGTCTATCTTCACTTTTATAATTTTGACTCTCATACGCAAGAATGCAATTCAAGTTGTACTTACAGAAGTAATTAGATCATCTACTTTGACCCATATGACTCAGACTACCAAATTTCTTTCAGTTACCTTTTTCAATGACTATGACAATCTCTGTTTGCCATTAATTATAAACAAAGAAATTTTGAGGTAAGAAAAGCCTTAAAAAAAATCCTACTATTCACAATATTTTTCACTTAACTCAGAAGAAATAAAATTAAACAAAGACTCACAAAAATCAAAAGTAATTTATTTGACCAGATCTATTTATATGTAACAGTATTCATAACCCCCTTTTCCTCAGAATGTAAAAACACCAAATCAAGACCAAATAGTTATGCTACAGCTGGTCCCCGAAAGATGCTTATCTCAGGCTACACATACTCCTTTTCCTTTGACAATAGATTGACTTTAGGTATTCCCCACCTCATACACCCCAACTCTATGTTCCTCCCTGTGAAACACACCTGTGTTTGTGCCACTACTACTGCTTGCAAAGCTATATTATATATCAGATTAACTGATATAATTATTATATCTATAATTATTATCTATTATATTATATATAATTAATTATATATATCACACATAATAATAACTGGTCCGATTCAGGATCAACAGATCTATGAACAATAGTCCTGTAAAAAGGATATATCTTCCTGTTATTTTGTGAAAAATTTAGAAGCTTATTACAGACTTGGAGGACTTAAAGATAGAACAAAATATATGTGTAAGTCTCATTAAATTTCTTACTACTTGAAGCCTATAGAAAGTTTTTAGAAATGTCTTTTAAAGTTTCTTCCATTTATGCAGGTGCGGTTGTACATATTCCCAACAATTACCCTAAAAGACATTGTGCATTACTCAACAGATCTAGAGATCGGTCTGAAAAGGTCTAAATTATAGTTTTCACTTTTCATTATGCTTTTAAAGAAATGTGTTCCCTGTTCAGTCAAGGTAATTTTTTAAATTATCAGAACACTAAGAATGCAAGTTTCTTTTAAACACATTCCCAAATCCATCAGGAGTAGTCTGAAGATTTTTAAGCTTTTAAAGCTGTAATGCAAAAAACTAAAATGAATACATAGTGATTAATGAATCATAAATTCCTCTTCAAACATTTTCACTTCCATTGCTATCTAATTGAATAATTATAGTGTGGTCTCAGATTTTATTCTCTGACCTTAAGAAACTTTCATACTAAAGGATGAACAATATACATGAGAAAACATAACTAAGAAAAAAACAAAACAATTAATCAAAAAGAAAAAAAACCCAACCCACCACCCCCCCCCAAAAAAAAACAACCATGCAAACTTCCTGAAAGCAAGAGATGGGAATATGTCAGCACATTTCTGATCGGAAGGAGTAAAGAAGATGAAGACAGACTCTTCTCAGTCAGACCCAGCGGCAAGCACAAGAGTCAGTAGGCATAAAATCAAGAAAACTCCACCCAGCTATAAGAAAAAAACTTACTGTGATAGTGGTTAAACACTGCAACAGGTTGCCCAAAGAGGTTGTAATGTGTCCGTTCTTGGAGATATTCAAAACCCAGCCGAACGTGGTCCTACACTGAGTAGGAGACAGGACTAAATGATCTTTGGGGTTCCTGGCAACCTCAGCTGTTCTGCAAAACTAAGTAACACTTTCATGGCCCTGCCATGATTTACCTAGGTAACACTACCACTAGAATTCAAATATATTATTCTAAATCTATTACTTTAAATATTTATTCTGTCTGTAAGAAGAGATTGCTGCTTTCATACTCTCGACCTTAGAGAATTCATAAAAATGTTGTCCTAGTTTTGCTGGGATAGATAGAACTAATTTTCTGCACAGAAAAGCTGCATTTTAGAGCAGACTACAGAACTTAATTGTGTGAGAAAAAAGTTGATAAGACACTTTGATGTAGCTTATGGCCAGCTATGGAATGCAGGTTTCCACAGTGATCAAGGTCTTTAGCAGTTTTGAGGTAGCCAGGTGCAGAAGCTGGGAGGGGTGAAAGCCAGGGCATCTGCCCCGAGCTGGCCAACAGAAGTATTCCCTACCATAAACGTCACACTCCCTATAAATGACAAAATTGTCTGGGACATCCCTCTCTCTTTGATGGCTGCCATCCCTCGAGGGTCTCGCCTGCCATCCCGTTCCTGAGCCCCACTCTGTGCTCCTGAGACCTGCCCTGCTGGATGCGGTGACTGTCGCGTTTTGGCTGGAGCTGTGCTGCTCCCTGTGTGTGGTGTCAGCACTCACTGCTGAGAGGGTGCAGCTCGCCAGCCCTATACTGACTACTGAGCGTAACCTTCTGTATTTTATACTAGTATTGGTGCTGAGATTAAGGGGGAGTGCATCAGGAAATAAAACAACTGTCTAAACCATGACAAATGTAAACAAATATGAATGAACCTACTGAGTACATGGTAGCGATATCATCCCCAAAAAAAATAAAAGCCAAGCATGAAAAGAAGGAAGAATTCCTGGCCACCTCTTAGAAAGGCAGCAATACATCTTCCTCTGAAAGCTCTTGAAAATATAAGCCCTACTAGAGATCTTTCAAAAGTGAATGCAAGGAAGGAGGAACACTTCTTGAAGCTACCAGATTGCCTAGTAGCAGGTGGAACATTATCATCAAATCCTAAGAACAATGTATAGAAGAAGGGTTAAAGCAAATGGTCTTTTTTGCATCCAGTATACTATCTTGAACAGTGGTTATCAGTAAACTGACAGTATGAGGAAGGAAAAAATGAGGAAAAAAAAGTGTAGAGATCCTTTCTCAAAACATTGTCTGAACTTTACAGGCTCGTGTACCAGAGATAATACCTTTGTATTTAATTCCTCTTTTCTTTCTTGCATTGCTTCCAATTTATTCAAAACCTTATTATCTAAAGTTACAGTTTTGAGAAAGTCTATACAGTGGTATCCATAGAAACATTTCTGGAAATCACAGAAGTACTAACTTCTAAAAAGTTATCGATGCATCCATGTTTAAAAGTGTCCATGCATCTGACTCATAGGCTGCTTAGGAAAGTACCTATAGTCCTGAAATCAGTGTGGAAAATCACAAAGAATTTACACAACCACATGATCTGGACAACTATGTACTGCAATGTGTATTAGGGACTGATTTTGTACAGTTCTACAGATTAGATGCTTGATTATTAAAAATGCTGTTTGTTTGCTTAGTCTGATTTTCCATCCATAAGACAAAAAGAATTTCAAGGACTCTTGAAAAATTTGAATGATTTACACTATCTTAAAAAAAAAAATTCATCTCACCTCACTCTTTTCCCTTGCCAGTATGTGAAAGGAGCTTCCTCTACTGTCACTATTGCAAAAAAAACCCCAACAGAACAAAGAAAAATAATCTAAATTAAAAATCTTTATCTGACACAAAAAAAAACCCCAAATGATGTTCTCAAGAGAAGCAGAGGGATACTATCAGGAGGCACAAAGTGCTCATCATATATCAGTTATCAAGATAATGACAAACAACAATTATGAAATTTAATAAAATGCTAACAAATAGTCTGATATATTATGAATAGTATTTGAATATAAGCAAATACTTTGAAAATAACATAATCTAATGGTGGGATGGTGCTTGCAAATAAAGCAAATTCTGTCTTCCTTTCAGTGAAACTTGGGACAGTGGTACTATGGATATAACTGGATATGTTTCACCTTGGAGTTTTCTTCTATTGTTTATGTGATTATTATAATGTAGAAGAAATATGGAACCAGTCCATTTAAAATTTCTACATTTTTCTTTATTTTACATGCTATTTTCTAAATATAATGATGAAACATTTCAATCTTTCCAGGATTTTGAATTTTTTATCATGTCAAACGTTTAAAATTATCTAACCTTAGAGAACCAAAGGGGAAAAATCATAAAATAAAATTAAATATAATCATTCTACTAAAACTACTACTAATTTATTAAAACCACAAAGCAATAATTTTATCACATCATTAAGTCTGTCTTGTCTCTAAATATTTAAAAAATAATACTTCTCTTCTAGAATGTTTATGCTTTCAACAGTTCAGAACAAGTCTAAGAGAAATGGCAGTGAAATAATAAGTTTTTTGGCAAGCTTATCTCTTCACTAACTAAGCAACATCCGAAAATATCTGTTCAAATTTCTGAAGACTACATTGAGGTAGAAATGTTTTGTATAAAAGCTGATAAAATTATAAATTGATTTATTTGTCCTTATCTGTGATTAAAAAAAAATAAAATGTGTATGTCTGGAATCATTTTATATCATTAGACTTGGCATTTGTCTCCTGCAACAAGTATGCCTTAAAATGCCTTTGTGCAGTAACCCTGCTCCTGAAGTGCATCATTTTACCAATTCTTTGCTCCACTTTCATGCATGTGAAAATAATTTCAAATTTTATTATCTTCACAGAAGATGTTTTATACTATCTCAGATAGGAGGAAGGCAGAATGCAAGGATGGAAGGAAGAAGATTGAACTGGAAAACTAAATAGCAATTTAGCTATCTTATTTAAGAAGACTCATCAAATGATAAAAATGGTTTTGAAATAAATATTTTAAATAATAATTAACAAACAAAATAAAGTGAGATGAGTTTACCTAATCTAATTCAATCTAACATATAATTAGTGGAGAAGACTAAACTTGGAAAAGAAGCCATCCCAAGACTAAAGGACAAGAGATCAATTGTCTTGTAAAAATGGGTATGAGAAGCTAAGGAAGACAGTTCATATCACAATCCTAACATATAAATGACTTAATTACAGTAAGTCTCTATGATGAAAGCTAACCATGTTTCACTCTGAAAAAAAAATTACGTTACATTATAGTATAGCACACAGCAAATAGTTTTTCAAGGTTTGGTTTTCTTGTCCTTTCCTCCCACTCTGTCAGGCAAGTATGTTTTAAATAAATTAAATTGAAATTTCTAAAAGTCTTGTATGTTCCTTGAGGCCACAGGGAGCAATGCATTGATCAGAACCGCATTCACAGGGCACTCTAGCTCATCCTTGGTACATTATTGCTTTTAGCTTTGGAAGGCCTCATGGCACAGATTCAGCAGCGATCTGTTAGCATTTCACCTAAGCTTACTTTGTTGAACTGGATGATAAAAACTTTCTAAAATGTCTTTGGTTCTAACTGTCTTATCTGGCTTAGTGAGAGCTTAAGATGCCGATAGAATTATGTGGCCAAAGGAATGATAATAAGAAAAAGAAAGAGAGAAAGAAAATGAGAAAGAAAGAAAGCGAGAAAGAAAGAAAGCAAGCAAGAAAGAAA
>VWZZ01004349.1:107212-127162 GCA_013399095.1 Psophia crepitans | reverse complement strand
AGGGGAGGGGAGGGGAGGGGAGGGGCTTGTCTTTTGGGCCCTGGGATGATAGAACAGGAAGTTTTTATATTCTCCCTGAATTATTTCTGCCATTACCCTAGAAGTGGTTATCACAGAAAAACACAGCCACGCATTACAGAAATAGAAATGCACATTTTTAGAAATATTTTCAGTAGGTAAATATCATGATTAATATATAATACTAATAATAATATTGTACTTTATGGCAGTCAGCCAGAAAAACCCCCCACACAACAGCACCTTTGTTTGTAAATGTATCTCTTTGGATTACAGTTATTTAAAAACTGACAAAAAAAAGAGGCAGCACTCAATAAATCAAATGTTAAATAAGTATAGTTATTCAATACACTATAACTCACCTCAGAACAGTTCTGTATTGTGATTATGTCAATAATTATTTTTTTTTCCCTTTATGCTGTCTGCATTCAGCCCTTACAGGAGTTCCAGTGAAACATTTCACTCTTGTGTAATTTTCATATTTCTCCTTATAAATTCTGCATTTGTGATACTTTTCTGGAAGGTATCTGTCAGCTCACAGTTGAATCAAAATACCCTCAAAGCACTTAAATATTCCAAATGAATAATTTCCAGCTCTCTAGCAGGGTTACTAACAAGTCATTCTCACTATCAAATGCTTTATAGAATATTTTCTTTGGGATTCTACAGTCACATTCAAATATACTGAAATTTTAACATATTAAATATGGACAAAATTTTCCTTAAATCCAAACATCTGCAAAGCGGAGAAAAGAATGGCATGTTCTCAGGTAAATAGAAGGCTACAGAAGAAAAGTTTTGGAGCAAATGATAAATGTGAATGGCCACAAACTGTCAGCAGTGGATTTTTCTGTTCTGCCAGCATCTTTTGGGAATATATTACTGAAATTGCTGCTTTTAGCAATGATTCCTGTAGGACACAGCAGAGAGAAACAAGACTGCGTTGCGCTGGGAGGAAACAGGTAAATACACTGCTTGAGACTCAGTAGTTAGAGCAGTCCTGTTGTTTTCAATCAAAACTGTGGTTGTTGTAGAGAGAGATCTGCATATCAAGTTTCCCTTTCTTTTTAAAGCACTGTAAATCCTTCAATATCTTGACTGAGTTAGGTGAAGTTTTCTTCATTTTTCCCTCTCATTATTACATACCCTGCATAAATGACTCCAGTGCAGCTGCATCTCTGTCTACTTAAATATCTGTAAATATTGCACTGCTCTCAAAACAAAAACAAACCCCAGAAAAACCACAAGTGTTATTTTTTTCATTAAAAATAAAGCAATTACAAAAATGTTCTGACTTCCTCTAAATAAATATACCCAAGAAATACAAGCCTCACAAAGCCAGTATATTTTTTAACAATACATTTTTCCCCCTCAATTTTATCAAAGTTTGAAGAAACAGAAAAAAATGATTCTACTATTAGATAAAGAAGAAATAATTTCAAGAACCATTCTTCTGAAAAAAAAATATATATATTTGGAGAGTCACCAGTGCAAATGATAACAGCTTCAGTTCCATTTATAAATGAAGTAACTTCTACACCCTTCAGTGCTATGAAAACATCTTGCACTAGAAAAATTACAAAAAGGGCAAAATATGAAGGTTTTTAGGAATGTAAAAAAAAAAAGGATTTTTCTTTCTTCATGTTCTCCATGTTTCTTCTGTGGTTTTATAGTTATATGTAAAAAAATTCTGTGTAGGAAGGTAAATGAAACCTTTTAATTACAGTAATGTGAATAAATTCTATTCTTTATTGTAATATAGATACAATTAAATGTATGATAGTAATTATTCTGAATGTGTATTTCATTAGCTTAAAGAGTAACCACTCTGAATTTTAAATAGCAATTAAATTACATCCAAATTTGTCTTCCTAAAACAGTATTGAAAAAAACAGGAAAGTTTCTAAAAAGTTTATTTAAATAGTATAATAAAGTAATCATTTCTTCTGGCCTAGTATTTTTTTTTATTCTTTGAGTGTATATAATCTTGCTTTTGCAATTAATCTTCATATTGTTACATGAAATGATTGAAATGTAATGGCTAACTGAAGAAAATTACTGTCATTTACAAAGAAAATTATATAAGACAGATATTCTTCTTGCTATAAATATAAAAGACCACAATCAAGAGATTTTGATGATTCTTTTTTAGATTAATATTGATTTCATATTTGAGTTAGTTAAAAAATTAACTAGTCTTTTTATAAATTAATGTTTAAAAAAAATAAAGTGACTTTAAGATTCTAAAACGATTAAAAATTTAAATATGTATGTTAATAAGGATCAAAAATATTTCATGTTATTGTATTTCTATTATAGTAGGCTTCAGTACATGATATTCTGATTTCAGATGCAAGTAGATTTATTACCTGAATATTAAGGGACGATATTGAATAAAACGTAAATATGACCTAGTTCCTCTTGGCTACAAATTTTAGAATAAGATTTATTTAACATCAGCAGTTGCATGGTGAAGCCACAGTAAAGAGATATTATCTATTCCTTTTTCTTTTTTTTTTCCCCTTTTTTTTTCACTGTTCTTCAAAGAATATTATTGCATGTTGTTTTAATTACCATATTCAATATGGACACATATATTAATCTATATGAAAAAATATATAATGTGAGTTTGGAATGAACTATTGTGTGACACACTTAAAGACGACTGCTGAAAAGGTCTGTATACCCAAAAGATTACTAAAATTGCAAACTTAGTTTTCCATTAACATTTTCTATTTTGGTATCTTAAAAAGAGTGGAAGTTGATTTCAGCAGAACATCCTGTGGGGAAATTAGTTCATTTTGCTAAAGTATCTTAATAATTACAGTGACATCAAGGTTAATTGCTTAATCTGTATTGCCATAGTGCAGTCCTGTAGAAATCCCAACACAATCTGTTCTATAATTAGTGCCAGAATATCCATATATAGAACAAGCTGTAACCTAAATAAATAAATAAAAAGAACTGATATGATTAATAAATAAGATTTACCAAACCATTTGTGTGTTTGTGTGTGTGTTTTATATGTGGACACACGCGCACACACACACATATGTGAAGAGAGGGGGTATATTTCAGAAAACAGAGCTCTTACAGATACGGTATATTAAACCCTTGAGGAGATATAAACAGCTGAGGTGGAAAATAACTTCAAGCAAGGGTTTTTTTCTCACTATTCTTTTTCCAGCTCCAGAATGTGATTGCTAGCCAGCACCATCAGATTTGCATCAGGTCCCATTTTCATAGTGCAGTACATCACAATAGATAGTGCCTTAGTCAAAAATATGCTTAGCTCCCAAATAAGATGACTATAGTTTTGTCTGAAGAACGTAGTAATCAAGAAATAGAAAACATTCTTTCATTTGAGTGCATTCAAGATGAATGTATATACATTTTGTTTCCATTCTTCAGGGCAATTACTGACCAGGTCCTTCATGTTTCTTCAAACTCTCAACAACTTGAATAACTCAGTTCAAAATGCAAAACTTACAGAAACATTTAAGTTGTTCATGAACAACCTAGTGGTGTTTAATTACTTGTTACTTAAACGTTGTATTTAAAACCAAAATTTAATTTTGATTGCCATAGTAAATGTCATTAGTTGGCATATAGTTGTCGTATATGACACGTAAAAATTGTATTGTAAAATATTCTACAGTAAAAATATTGTATTGTACAATATTGTACAATATAGACTTTAATCACACTGTGTTGGGTATCTGCAATTTTTGATGATGCCAAACCTCAAATGCACCAATTCTTAGCATTTTTCTGGCAATTTTCTTCCTTTTCAGGAATTCTGAACAAGTTCACCAAGATCAACCACATAACTTACACACTCCCTCAGAAGTGTCATCTGGGAAAGGAACACTAAATCTCTCACCTCTTCAACAATAGCATTTAAAAAAAAATAGAAAAAGAATGTTTAAGATTTTTTAAAAAAAAGTCTTTTTCACTGTATCATCAGTCTTTTCTTCATTACTCTGCTCTTTTATTTTTTAATGGATGCATCATTCGTTTTTTTTTCGATTGCTTCACACAGCTGTCCTGTACAGCACCCAGAATTTTTATCCTGAGATTATTCTTTCTTTTTTTCATACTGAGTTTCTCCAATGTAGCATTCCTGTCCCATTTTACTGCATCCATTTCACTGATTTTCCTCTTTATGTACTTTACCCTTCCACATGCATTTTCTGTGTATATATACCTAAATACTTCCCCATTTATTTTTATGTGAAAATATTTTATTTCATGTACAGCAGCTCTTTTGTATGTTCTCTTCATAGGACCTCTTTCTGAATGCCCTAAACACACAGTAACTTTTGTCCGTGCTCCTACCAAAACCTGATAGATTTAGTATGCTTTGCTTGTCCCACATCAAATACAAGATGGTCAGAGTTTATAAATTGTGAAGATTCTTCTACTTCTTCTTTGGGGATAATTTCAATAATATCACCTATTATTGAGCTTACAAATTTGTATTACATTGGCACACTTCATTAATACAAGTTTCCATGTGGTTTTATTGACTATTCAGATTCTAAAGATATGCCACACCAAGGTACAGTGTGGTGCCCATGATAACTCAGGATGACATGATGGATTCCTTTTGGCTCTCTGCTCCTTTTTGGAATCTGTGGGTTCATTTGCACATTACTGCTTCATATTAGTCATCAATTCTTTCTGAATGCCTATGACATCCAAGGGAGAAGCTGCGAGTTGCTCTGCATTAGCTAACATGGTTTTCAAATAAGCAGTATCTGGAGACAGAAACCAGCAACTGGATCTGTAATAGTCAGTTGCATAATGGATCTTATTTTCAGAAGGGTTATAAAGAGAAGTCTTAAGACATTCTCCAAGTATGCAGCAACATACAAAGAAATTCTGCTTGTAATGACCTTTAAAGGAGAGAAAATTCTACATTTTTTTACAGAAATTGGGGTAAGTAAACCACAGCCAGAACTAACCTCTAATGTGCACCTCTGAAAAATATGGCAGTGGAACAAAGCATGTTCTGTCATCTGTTATTGTAAGTTTTGTACAGCAGAACTGAAATATAGAGCCTGTATCCTTGAAAATATACACTTAGAATCTAGGAATCATAGAATGATTAGGGTTGTAAAGGACCTCAAAGATTGTCTAGATCCAACCTGGCCTTCAACTCTTCTAGGGAGGGGGCAGCCACAGCATCTCTGGGCAACCTGTTCCAGTACCTCACCACCCTCACAGACAAGAATTTTTGTCTAATATCTAATCTAAATCTCCCCTCTTTTAGTTGAAACCCATTACCCCTTGTCCTATCACCCCCTGTTCTTGTAAACAACCCCTCTCCGTCTTTCTTGTAGGCCCCCTTTAGGTATTGCTAGGTGGCAATTAGGTCTCCCTGGAGCCTTCTCTTCTTCAGGCTGAACAAGCCCTACTGTTTCAGCCTGTCCTCATAGGAGAGGCACACCATCCCTCTGATGAACTTTGTGGCCCTCCTCTGAACTTGCTCCAGCAGCTCCATGTCTTTCCTGTACTGGGGTCCCCAGAGCTGGATGCAGTACTCCAAGTGGGATCTCACAAGAGCACAGTAGAGGGCGAGAATCCCCTTCCTCGACCTGCTGGCCACACTGTTTTTGGTGCAGCCCAGGACATGGTTGGCTTTCCGGGCTGCCAGCGCACGCTGTTGGCTCATGTTGAGCTTTTCATCAATCAACACCCCCAAGTCCTTCTCCTCAGGGCTGCTCTCAATCCAGTCTCCGCCCAGCCTGTAGCTCTGCTTGGGATTGTGCCGACCCACATGTAGGACCTAGCTGAATCTCATGCAGTTCGCATGGGCCCACCTCTTAAGTCCGTCAAGGTTCCTCTGGATGGCATCCCTTCCACCGAGTGGTCCATCCATCAGATCCATACCTCTCCAATGTAGAGCCAAGGATGTCATGAGGGCAAGCGTAAAATGCTTTGCACTTCTTATATATCTTAAGATATACATTCCATTATCAGTGTTAAGCCTGTCACTCAAATCCTGGAATCATGATAAAGCCTGATGATGGTTTGGTTGCTTTAGATACTATGACTTTATTTTTGATGGGAGTTGAGGAGGTAAATTAACCCTAATTTTACAAAGGGAAGAAATCTGTCCTTACTACTCTCAAGTACATATTCTCCAAAGTGTGATCATTAAATAAGGAAATGTCTCTAATCACACATACTTTAAATTATGCCATATTTAAATTTTCAAATATAATTTTCATGTACCTTAACAACCTCTACCCATCTTCATATTGATTTGAGTAATTTTGAAGGCATACACTTTTATGTCATACAGATAGCACAGATAGATATAGCTAGATATGGAATTGCTTTATATTAGTATGTTCCAACTTAGCAACTTTTTAAAATAGCC
The DNA here is from genome assembly GCA_013399095.1 of Psophia crepitans. Lineage (NCBI taxonomy): Eukaryota > Metazoa > Chordata > Aves > Gruiformes > Psophiidae > Psophia > Psophia crepitans. The sequence goes on along the minus strand of VWZZ01004349.1, from coordinate 120,756 downwards.
ATTTTTCAAAGCTGTAACTAAGACTATGGTGCACGCAAAAATAAAATTAACAAACCTTTAATTTTCCTACATTTTACTCAGTTATTGCTTCTTATTCAGTGTTTAATCATCTCCAGGGAAACAGGAATCAACTTTCCCACATCTTGCAGTAGTTTTTATTTAAATGGTTTCTCAGCTAAACACCACTTTAATTTTGAGTGTTCATACTACACAGTGGGAATTTATGCAATTTACAAAGCATTTCCATAACAGCTGAGAGACTGTTGTTGAGAAATTTCATATGAATCTGTTTCACCTCAACAAAAATTCTGTTCTTTCAATTCCCTTTAAAAAGGCAATTGCTGATCTGGTAAGTTTAATTTGGCAGTCAAACTGCAATTAGTAACCTGCAGTATTATCAAAGAAGAAAGCTAAAACTTAGCACAGCAGTGAGTCTGTACTTGCATATAATTGCAGCTTTCTTTTTTCTTTTCCACATGAGTCAAAACAGTTAACAATTTGCAAAAGACTGGGATTATTTGTGATGCTCTAAGCTTTTTCAAAAACATATTTAAACTTGCTTGCAGCTGATTAATACTATTTGGTTCTCTATTTTCCTCTCCTTGTCACCATAGATACTGCTTAGAAAAGTTTTACAGCTCATAAGATACCATCCCAGTTGAAATCAGGTAGTCACTAACAGGAAAAATACTTCTTAGTTTTGTGGATTACCTACTGCAGTCTATTAAACTTTATCCTTTGTTTTAAAAGTGCATGGAGCCATTTGGTTTGTGCTTGCTTGCAAACCTCTCTGATTTTCTTTCAAAAATATATACAGCAGAAGCTGAGGTGAGATCTGGTTAAATGAGAATGAGACAGCTGATTTTAAACCTCTGCTAACAAGCTGACTTTTACTTCACTATTTCTAACTTTTGATAAGAAGGGCCTGTCATAGGTAAGTAAGTTCTTTTGAACAGTGTAATGTTGTGTGATTTCAGTAAGAGACTGAAAAAAGAGAGTATTTTTACTTATTTATTTTTTAAACACCAAATATTAGATAATAAAAGATTGATTATGTTTATACATAATACAAATCCACATTCATATTAAACCACTACTAAGCAATTCTTTTTTTTTCCCCAGGACTATAATGTACAGCATTAAAGAATGCGTTTACAGGCTACTTCCTGTCATTTTCACTGTGGAAGATATCTGCTGTTCAGCCTTAAAAGGTCACATAGTCTTGGCTTCCCTGATTTAGTCAATATGGACTACACGTCTCTGCATCAGAATAAACAGCCACTGCTGCCTCCTCTTCTTTTTCCAGATGAAGTACTGTGTTGCTCCTGATCTCCTCTTCCATCTAGGTCATGTCTTCTCCCACATTCATAGTCAGTGCATTGGTTCACCAGAAAGACTGTAATGACAGGGAGAACACTGGAGCAATGTTAATGCAGTTGTATATGACTGATCGGACAACCTCAGCAAAAATTGATCTTCCCATCACCCCTTTGAGTCCACTAATGACATGTTGTTTTTTCAAAGAGACCTAAGCCTACTTGATAGACTTGTTCTCAGGTATTCTATTCCAGTCTCAAAGGGAGTGAAGGGTGGAGTGATAGGCAAGGTCACTGGCTATTGAACTGAAATTAATTAAAAGATGAATGGCCTTTCAAGATAATCATTATCATATAATTATTTAGGCACATTTCTGAAGACCAGTATAGGGGAGGCACTGATTCATTGTTTAAGATATTTATTTTACTATAAAACTACTATCAAGAAAGAACTTGTCACATGTACAAACTTGCTGCTATACAATTTATCCCTATTTGCAAAAGGAAGCATTCTCATTAGAGGTACGATATAATTTGAGTATTCAAACACATGAAATCAATTATTTGTATTTCATCAGTTTTCTGCAAGGTAAGTTATGAAATAAAAAATAAAGTATGTCCTCTGACACCTTATTCACATTTAACAAATAATTATTAATTACAGACCATATTGGGAAAGAATGTCACATCAATTTATCGTCATGCATATATTTATACTTTCTGAAAACTTTTGGAATATATAGGTCTACCAAGAAAATGTAACCTACAGTATGATGCAAAATGAATCATTTAGAGTGAAATTCAAAGCACCCTAAAACTGGCATGTTAAATGAAAAACATCAGGTTTTTTTCATTACTTTCAGAATTTAACATTTTTTTCCTTAAGAAATAAAGCAGATGCAAAACTGTTATTCTAAAACATGTAATTGAATAGAGTCTTTAGAATATTAATTTCTTTAGAGTTTCATGAAAACAGGTAAGAAGGTAAAGAAAATAAGGATAAAGTCTTTCAAAAATAGAAAATAAAAGGTTCAAGATAAATAAGAACTTGCTATTCTTAAAAAAAAAAAAGACTGCGAGAGGATCTCAATTGTACCACTACACTAGAGAAACCAAAAGTAACCATATGGTACTAAACTAATTGAAAAATGTAAGAGGTAAACAGACTTCATAATATTTATTTTTCAAATACATGTCTTTACATTTAAAACCCTAAACAAAACAGAAATAGTCTTGCTTCATGTAATTTTAACCTATAGCCTCTTAAGACTTACATAGTGTCAACTGAAACAGGAGGAAATACTGTTGTAAAAAAATCACCTCCACATACTCTGTCAATATTGTTCTCTCAATTTCAATGTTATCTTCAAATTTTTTAAGATATCATACCTCTCAGCTCTACTGGATGAGATAAATTTTTAGATCAGAGAAAAAGAGGTTTTTAGATGTTATAAAAGTTACTAAAAGCTGTGTATAAATATGCATTATCTATGAGTAATTATCTTTCTGTCCCATATCTTTCTGTCATTTGTATGCTGCAGCAGAAAAAAAACCTCACTAAGAAAATTTTGAGCTCTTGGGCATATGCTGTGGACATAAGTATTGCTATGTGCAATAATATTTATAACCCACTCTTTTCTAGGATATTGACAACTTGGGGGGGGGGAGTCTGTTTGGAGGTGGGAGGGGGTGTATTGGCTTAATTTGGTTTGGTGAATAAAAGTTCATAGCTGTTTTTTTTGCTTTGACCTCCATGTCGTATCCCTGTAATACAGGAAACTGGGCTAAAAGGGCACAGCCTTTAAGAGAATTCTATTCTATACATTCATAAAGACTATACCAGCACTTTTGGAAAACCAAAAGCTTAAAAAGAAATCTTGTTCACATTATTAATTTACAAGGATATCTACAGTATTGACAGGTTTAACTGCCAAGAATATGTCACCCACAGTATGATGTAAAAGAAAATATTGATTTTAAATACAAACACAAAGTACTGTGCTGGCATTAACAAGTTACATGTTTCATTCCCTCTTGTTCCCATAGCGCTGGCAAGCGTGAATGCTGTTTAACCTACACATGAGTTGATGTAACCTTTCTTTACAAAGGAACCAGCACTACTAGGACTGTCTGAGGTGTTATAAGAAGATATTCACTGGAATAATGTGAATATATTGTTGAACTGAATTTCCTGAGCTTACTATGCATCACTAGTTTTTTCCAAGCCAAATGAAACCAGAGTCTTGGTCATAAAGAACTTTAACTTTGTGTCATGAGATTTTGCTTTTGATAGGTTTGCCGTAAAGATGTATTTTCTGTTTCAAACCGCTCAGTCTACTTATCAGTTCTTTCCCCTCTCATCATTGGGTAACTGCAGTGGAACTATGCTTTTCAGTCATTTTTCAGTTAATTTGAATGATACTACAGGGATTTCTGAACTTTTAATTTAATATCTGACCTTATAAGTGCTATTACCACTATTTTTTGCAGATTCTTTTCTCCCTTACAATCTCTCACCAACAGTATTTTAACATCATGATAAAATGTAAAACTAAAAATTATCACCTCAGATCCCTGTTGATACCTGCAGGAAGCCTCTAGTGAAAAACTTAAAAGGATCCTTACCATGAGGCAAAGCTCTATGATGTTTGCACTTTAAATATGATACATTGATTTAACTCCTCTCCTGTTTTTATTAATTTCTCTATTCATTCCTTATATTTCTTTTATTTGGATCAATCACCATAATTTTTTTTGTCCCATTTCATATCAGTTTTTGAGGAAAAGATCTACAAGTTGAAAAAGCACTCGATTAAGATGATGAAGTCCTGATGCCTCCTTCGGTATTATTATAGATGTAAATTGTATATTTGAAACTTCCATGTGAACTTCTTAGCCAAAGAGCTAAGAATAATTTGAGAAAGATTAAAAAGTCTAAAAATGTGTATACAGTAATCCTTTTCCTAATATTTTTATATATGGCCTTATAAAAAAACGGGCTTTTGCTGGCGGATTGACCAAACAACTTTTTTTTAGGCTATTTTCTATTCCAGTTAAAAATCACAGAATTACATATTATAGGAATTGAAGCAATCTCAAAATTCACCTAGTCCCTAGCCTTATAGTTCAAAGACGACCTCCTTGAAAGCATCAACATTCTATGCTGATCATTGCATAGTCCTTAGGAAAAAAATGCATGAAGAATCATGGCTTCCAACAAGCTTTATGATAGAAGTTTCTTCTATCAACCTTCATTATGAGGTTGGCATGAAGAGTTTCCCGGTAGCAGGAAAGGTCGATCTGCTACAAGAAAAGGCAGAGAGCAGAGATGACAGGACTTCTCATTTTACAGAAGAAATACAACTGCAGTTCTCCTAACAATGAGAATATTGTTGTTACTAATACATGCAACTAATCCCAATATTCTTATTTACTCGAAAGTGGTTTGAAATCATACTTTTTCCACAGCACCAAACTTATCATTAGGGACTATTATAACTGGAGTGTTTTCCATTTATTTCATCAGAGAAGCATTTCATTTATTTTGCCTCTGAGAGAAAGAAACAGAACTGCTGCTGACATCACAGCAGGATTGTTCCTTGTTACTACGACATTAATTTTTGAAATAACAATTCTAAGTACAGGTTTCCTAACTTTTTGCAGGGAAGAAAAGAAAAATCTTTGGGGTCAAAAGGAAACATTAGCTTTCTTTTTGCTCCAAGATGCTCATCAAACAATTGCTGCAGATGTAACTGCGGTTATTTACTACACAGAAAGATTTTATCTGTTGCAATATTCATCTTCTTTGCACTTGGGTGTTATTTTCCAGAAGCTGTCAGTAATTGGTAATAACAAAGCAGGTATTAGTGAACTCTGAACTGGATCTTTTCCTAGTTCCCCAGAGAAACAAGAGGCAAAGTGGTACAGCAACTGAAAATTACTAGTAGAAACATTCTATTCTGTTCTGTTCTGTTCAATGCTAAACTATGCTATGTCATGCCATGCAACGCTATGCTATGCTATGCTATGCTATGCTATGTTATGCTCTGCTACTCTGTGAGTCCATTCTTTCTTAGTCTATTGGATATACTGCTTTTGGAACAGAAATGATGATATGCTACATGACATGGTGGCAGCTGAAAGCTGGGCTGAATGTTAGTGGCTAGATGTTAATGTTGGCATTAATGTTTGTTCTTTAGCTGCCTTAATCTCAGCACTGCTCTGAAACTATGAAAATCCATAAAGGAGCTGAAACTCATACCCTGACACCGTACACAATTTTGAAAGGAAGAGTATAAATAAGAAGTGGTATTGATATCTATTCTCTATACACACTACGTATTACCTACGAACTGAAGGTGTCAACATTTTGGGAGGGAGGTGCTACAAGATGACTATGTGTTGAAATTTGTGCTGATTTATTTGTGAGAAATATTTTAGTTTATTAGTTTATTTATACTGAATATAAAGGAGTTAAGTCATAATTTTTTGTTGCTTGCAGTTATATAAATATATTTTATCAATTGACTATCCCTTACTCATGAATATGAAATGTATGAATATGAAAGTTCTTTGAAGTACAATTGTATTTCTGTATTAAGAGATCATAGCAAGCAACTCACAGAATCACTCCCTTTTATATAAAAGTAAATATTCTAAAAGGTTTTTCTGAATTTCATTTCTCAGTATTGGGCTGAATGTTTTTCAGTGATCGATCTTTCACAATAAGTTGACAAGCACTATTACAGCAACACTGAAGCAAAAAACTAAAATACTTTGGAAGAGGAATTAGATCTCCATGGAAACCTGTGAGAGGGGTATTTTTTCCACCTATTCTACACAAGTAAAAGTACCATGGAACAGATTAAAATGGTAGCTGAGAAACTGTAGCCAAATCAGATGTTATTTACAAAACAAGACAGAATAAAACCACACCTTTCTTCAGCATACTGACTCAGATCAAATTCCATTTTTAAATATGGCCACTCAGTGTCAGGATATTGACAACAGTCTGAGCACTCAAAAATTGGGTGACTTTTGGTTCAGAGATAAACTAAACTTTAATTGGAATACATGAAAGTATTTTCAAGTCACCCACTTGAATCTAAATCTTTCTTTTAAATGTCTTAAATTCATTTTAATTTAACCATACTTCTTTATTTTAAGGTTTATCTTGGTCATATATAAGACTATAGACATATATGGGATTTCACCTGGCATTCATTTTAGGTCTTTTTTTACATAAATCATGGATTTCAGCTTCATTTGCATATCTGTATATGTATAAATTACTATTTATTGAGGTGGCTTTGCTTAAATGAATCATGTTTAACCTATGTGACTGCCTTCTGTGATGAAGTGACTTGCTCAGTGGATGGTGGGAGAGCTGTACAAGTCCCTTGATTTTAGCAATGCAAATACTCCAACAACATCCTTCTTGACAATCTGGTGAGGCATGGACTGTATAGACAGACAAGAAGATAGGTGGAAAACTTATGCAGCTACTATCTTCAAAGGGTGGATAATGGCTGAAAGTTGAATTGGATGTTGGTAAAAAGTGGAGCTCCTCTAACACTTTTTTTTTATAGGAACAGTCTCACATTCACAAGCCCTGGCCATCATGGGGAACTTCACTCACTCCATTATCTGTTGAAGGGACAACACAGCAGGGCATAAGCAACCCAGGAAGTTCCTGGAATGCATCAATAATTACTTCCTTCTCCAAGTGATAGAGGAGCCAACAAGGAGAGGTCCCATGCTGGACCTTGCTCTCACCAACAAGGAGGGGCTGGTGAGGAGTGTGAAGCTCAAGGCCAGCCTTTGCTGCAGTGACCATGAAATGGTGGAGTTCAAGATCTTCAGGGAAGCAAGGAGGGTGCACAGCAAGCTCACTGCCCTGGACTTCAGGAGAGCATACTTTGGCTTATTCAGTGATCTCCTTTCATAGAGTACCATGGGACAAAGCCCTGGAGGGAAGAGGGGCCCAAGACAACTGGTTAGCATTCAAGCTCATATCCTCCAAGCTCAGGATGAATTACAACAAAGTGGAAGTCAGGCAAAAACACCTGGAGGCCTACATGGATGAACAAGGAGCTCCTGGAGAAACACAGACACGAAAAGAAAAACTACGGAGAGTGAAAGCAAGGGCAGGTAGCCTGGGAGGAATGTAGAGAAATTGTTCGAGCAACCAGGGATCAGATTAGGAAAGCTAAAGCTTTGATAGAATTAAATATGGCCAGGAACATCAAGGACAACACAAAAAGCTTCTATAGGTATGTCAGTGATAAAAGGGAAAATATGGGTCCCCTCCAGAAAGAAATGGGAGACCTGGTTATCCAGGTCTGTGGGGGTTGAGGTACTCAATGAATTTTTTGCCCCACTTTTCACCAACAAGTGTTCTAGCCACACTACCCAAGCCTTAGAAGGCAAAGGCAGGGCTGGGAGAATGAAAAAACATCCACTGTAGGACAAGATAAAGTTTGAGACCATCTAAAGATCCTGAAGGTGCACAAGTCCATGGGACCTGATGAGATCACAGAATCATAGAATGGCGTGGGTTGGAAGAGACCTTAAAGGTCATCTAGTTCCAACCCCCCTGCCATTGGAAGGGACAGTGACGATCTCAATACCAACCCTTGAGGGATGCCACCCATCAGTTCACACACACTGCAACTGGATTTCTGATTGGGATGAAGTTGGGGAGTAGAAAGAATTTTAATCCAGCTGTGGAAAGCATAATGAAATCCAGCAGTTATCAATTGGGAATACTTACATCCAAACTAGAAATAATGTACATCTTTAATAGTACCGATATTTTAACTGTTATAAGTATCTCCCACCAGATGTAAGGAGATCTGTCACCTGCAGCTGAGACTGAATTGTTGTGCTTTTCCTGTCTGTGGGACAATCACCCTTCCTCATGCACTCTGTAGGCTTGTGTGTATTTTTGATGTATGTGGGAGCAGAAGGAGTGCCATAACCCTAGTCACCCATGTTTCCTTTTGAAGAAAACCTAGCAAGCAGAAAAGGAGAAAGATAGCTGTAATGTGCTCCAACTAAGACCCTTCATCCAGACAATCAAGGAACCTGGCCTGTGGGGAATGGCAGGGAGGACACCTACCCTGTAGTGTAGGTAAAATCAAGACTTCCTAACACGTGTTACATCTCAAACAGATATCATGTACATATTGTTGAAGTTAGGGCAAGGTCTGTGACATTTGTTGAACAGTTTGATCAAGATAACAGAGATACCTTCTTTTAAAATGTGTAAAATTATGAAACTAGAATGTGTGTTGAAGTAATACTACCTTAAAGCCAAGCCACAGTCAGTACTCAGACTTACATGAGTGACATAGAATCATAGAATCCCTGAGGTTGGAAAGGACCTACAAGATCATCAAGTCCAACCGTCAATCTAACGCCACCATGCCTACTAGACCATGTTCTGGAGTGCCACGTCTACATGTTTTTTGAAAGTCTCCAGGGACAGCGATTCAGCCACCTCTGTGCGCAGTCCATTCCAATGCCTCACCACTCTTCCCATCAAAAGTTTTTCCTAATATCCAATCTAAACCTCCCTTGATGCAACTTGAGGCCATTCCCTCTCATCCTCTCACTTGTTACTTGGGAGAAGAGACCGACACCCTCCTCACTACAACTTCCTTTCAGGTAGTTGTAGAGAGCAGTAAGGTCTCCTCTAAGCCTCCTCCAGACTAAACAATCTCAGTTCTCTCAGCCACTCCTCATAAGATTTGTTTTCCAGTCCCTTTACCAGTTCTGTTGCCTTTCTCTGGACACGCTCCAGCAGCTCAATGTCCTTCTTAGATTGAGGGGCCCAAAACTGGACACAGTACTCCAGGTGCGGCCTCATCAGAGCCAAGTACAGGGGGACTATCACTTCCCTACTCCTGCTGGCCTCGCCATTCCTGATGCAGGTCAGGATGCTGTTGGCTTTCTTGGCCACCTGGGCACACTGCTGGCTCATGTTCAGTCAGCTGTCAACCCGTACCCCCAGGTCCTTCTCTGCCAGGCAGCAATCCAGCCACTCTGCCCCAAGCCTGTAGCACTGCCTGGGGTTGTTGTGACCAAAGTGCAGGACCCGGCACTTGGCCTTGTTAAATCTCATACAGTTGTCCTCGGCCCATTGATCCAACCTGTCCAGATCTCTCTGGAGGGCCTTCCTACCCTCAAGCAGACTGACACTGCCTCCCAGTTTGGTGTCATCTGCAAACTTACTGAGGCTGCATTCTATCGTCTTGTCCAGGTCGTCGATAGAGATGTTGAACAGCGCTGGCCCCAAGACCGAGCCCTGGGGAATGCCGCTAGTGACCGGCTGCCAACTAGTTTTAATAGCATTCATGACAACTCTCTGGGCCCGTCCTTCCCAACAGTTTTCTATCCAGCGAAGAGTGTGCCGGTCCAGTTCATGAGCTGCCAGCTTCTCTAGGAGAATGCTGTGCGATACTGTCTCAAAGGCTTTGCTAAGGTCCAGGTAGATGACATCCACAGCCTCTCCCTCATCTACTAAGCAGGTCACCTGATCGTAGAAGGAGATCAGGCTGGTCAAGCAGGACCTGTCCTTGATGAACCCATGCTGGCTGGGCCTGATTCCCTGTCCATCTTGCACATGCTCAGTGAGCCCTCTCAAGATGAGCCGCTCCATGATCTTTCCCGGTACTGAGGTCAGGCTGACAGGCCTGTAGTTCCTTGGATCCTCTTTTCGGCCCTTCTTGTAGATGTGCGTCACATCGTCACATCCAGTCATCTGGAAGCACACCTGTTAGCCAGGACCACCAATAAATGATGGCTAATGGCTTGGCAAGCTGCTTCGCCAGCTCCTGCAACACTCTTGGGTGGATACCGTCTGGTCCCATGGACTTGTGTGAGTCCAGGTGAAGTAGCAAGTCATAAACTGCTTCTTTCTGGATTATAGGGTGTATATCCCGCTCTTCTGCATCTTCCAGCAACAGGGGACAAGTGCCTTGAGGGTTGTTGGTGTGGCTACTCAAGACTGAGGCAAAAAAGGCATTAAGTACCTCAGCCTTATCCTCATCTTTGGTGGCCATGTTCCCTTCTATGCCTAATAAGTGATGGAGAGTCTCCTTAGCTCTCTTTTTGTTGTTAATGTATTTATAAAAGCACTTCTTATTGTCCCTCACAGCAGTGGTCAGCTTAAGTTCAAACTGGGCTTTTGCCTTCCTAATCTTTTCTCTTTATGGTCTGACTAGATTCCTGTATTCTTCTTGTGTTGCCTGCCCCTTCTTCCGAGAGCGATAGGCTCTCCTTTTCCTCCTGAGGTCAAGCAAAATCTCCCTGTTCAGCCAGGCCGGTCTCTTTCCCCGTCAGTTTGTCTTAAGGCGCATGGGAATAGTTTTCTCCTGTGCCTTTATCACTTCCCTCTTGAAGAATGCCCACGCTTACTGGACCTCCTTATCCTTCAGGACCACCTCCCAAGGGACTTCCACCAGTATACTAAGCAGGCCAAAATTTGCCCTCTGAAAGTCCATGGTGGCGGTCTTGCTGATCCCTCTCCTTACTTCACTATGTATCGAAAATTCTATCATTTCATAGTCACTAAGTCCAAGGCAATCTCCAACCATCACATCCCCCACTAGTCCTTCTCTATTAGTGAATCTATCACTATTCATCTATTATTTCTCTCACTCAGTTTTTTTCTGATCCTCATTGCTTCATCACTGAAACCATCTAATAATACTTAGATTAGTGTAGTAGCTGTCACAGCTCTGCACCAGCAATTCCACATGGAAAGGGAAAACACATGGATTCACAGGTCTCTGAATGCACCTGGGGTCAGAATTTAGCTAACTGTTCTGGTCACTTACATGTTCATATACACGGTATCCTTTTTGCAACAAAACCAAATGGAAATGTCCACTGTGACTACTATGTAAGGCCTATTCAGATTGATGATTTCTACACAGAAATATGAGTGAAAATAAATGCGGAAATATAACAGAATTAAGTAGATGAGTTGTTTTTTTTAATTTCTCCAAGAAATTAGAGACAACTGAGATGTGGTAGAAGAGGATTGGACTCTGCCTTTTATAAAAAAAGTCAATGAAGTAGGAAACACTGAGTCAAACAATATTGTTTTTCTGTTATTTTCTGCAGAAGTGATCACAGGTTATCAGAAGAAACTGTTTTCTTCACAACAAATTGATAGAACATTAATGTGATTTGATGGTAAAATAGTGATAAACTGTTTGACAGATTCTCAGTAGTTTAGGACACAGTACGTGTACTTGGAAGAAACTGGCGCCGAATTGAGCACCGAATACGGTATCTTAAATGCTTCAAGAAGATTTTAGCTTTATATGTGCTCTGAAAGTAGCAGCTTAATGGCATGACAAATGAAAGAGGAAGAAAATTTATAGTAACATTAGTGTTTCAATAATTAATTCCATGTAACCTTGAAACTGGCATGATGAAAGAGTAAACATAAAATAGAGAAAAAAATAGTACATTTTACCATCAAACTGTGGTCCCTCAAACTCCTCCATGTGCTTTCTTGCTATGATCCAAAACATAAGAGTATCTTCAGTATCATGCCATGAAAACATAATTTTGGTGAACTGAAGCATAATACCTATTTTATATGATTGGAACTGAACACAGAGTTATGCTCGCTGTATAAAACCACAGGAGTCCCCAAAGGGTTCAGAGGAGAACTAACATACTACTCTGTGTGGATNTCGGCTGCCGGCTGGGGCCGAACCTCGACACCTGGTCTCAGGACCAGAGAACAATTCCTGACAATCTTTCAGGAATGTAGACAGAAACTTAAAGTAATATTCTCTTTCCACAGTGTTTACACTGATTCAGCAATGAGCTGGACTCCTTGGCCAAATTAGCTCTGAAAGCATTTTTCTCCAAAGCTGAAGGAAAAGTACAGAACAAGGATCATATATAATAATTTTATACCTTAATACTTTCGACTGGGAAAACCCCCCAATTTTAAAAAATAGAAAATAAAATAAAAGGGGTCTATTCCAGTGGGGGGTTTTAAATTTTTTTTTCTTTTCTTTCTTTTTTTTTTTTTTCTCTATATAACCACATTATTCATCCATTCAGTGATAGGAGAATTTTAAATTTAGGATATTGTCATCATTTTTTTTTCTCAAAAAGCCACAGAAATTAAGCAGAATCTGATCTTTCTTTCTGGTGAGTAGTTTCTTGGGGTTTTTTTCCTGCAGCAGAAATAATCTCATTTATGTACATATGTTTCTTCATTTTTGCTCAGAATGATTACACAAAAATATTTTCTGTTCTTGTCCATAATCCAACTGCTCCATAGTACTACTTTCTCTTCATGGGCATTTTTAAAATAAATACTACTTTTGGCTTGATACTCTGCATCTACAATCTTATCTTTCTTACCCTGTGTCTAATATCATACACACTTGTAATAACTTTGTTTTCTGAAAGCTCTTATTCAACTCCTCAGTTTAACTAGAACTGTCTAAGGTTATGAAAATAAACTTTTCATATCAAGATTTTAATCAGACACTGTTTCAGTCTATATTGACTTATCCAGAGTTGTCTTTAAGTTATTCTGTAGTTCATCTGAATTTGTATTTTTCTCTGCCTTATAGTGCAATGATTTTCAAATAAAACTGCAAACTAAAACTCTTTACTTCTCTATCTTAAAAACGACTTTGAAATAATATGCTCTGAAATGCTTCATCCCAAAATCCTGCTCTGAAGCTTGGATAAAAGAACATGAAACAAAGCCTGTCTCAGCTGGTCTATAGGAATTTATTGTCATAGAATCATAGAATCTTTAAGGTTGAAAAAGACCTCTAAGATCATCAGACCATCAACCCAACACCACCATATCTACTAAACCATGTCACAAAGTGCCACATCTGCATGCTTTTTGAACACATCCAGGGATGGTGACTTCACCACTTCCCTGGGAGCCTGTTCCAATGCCTGACCTCTTTCAGTGAGAAAATTTTTCCTAATATCCAATCTAAATCTCCTGGAGCAATTTGAGACCATTTCATAGAATCACTAAGGTTGGAAAAGACCTCGAGGATCATCTGGTTCAACCATCCCCCTACAACCTATTACCAACTAAGTACCACATCCAACCTTTCCTTAAACACCCCTAGGGCCGGTGACTCCACCACCTCCCTGGGCAACCCATTCCAATGCCCGACCACCCCTTCTGAGAAGAAATTTCTCCTCATCTCCAACCTGAACCTC
>VWZZ01004349.1:95674-106086 GCA_013399095.1 Psophia crepitans | reverse complement strand
TTCTATTCTATTCTATTCTATTCTATTCTATTCTATTCTATTCTAATTCCCAGCCTTCCTGGACCCCTTTGCCCTTCAGCCTTGTCTCCCAACGGACTCCCTCAACCAGATTCCTGAACAGGCCAAAGTCTGCCCTCCGGAAGTCCATGATAGTGGTTTTGCTGGCCCTCTTCCTTACTTCGACAAGAATTGAAATCTCTATAATTTCATGGCCACTAAGCCAAAGACAGCCTCCGACCACCACATCTCCCATCAATCCTTCTCTGTAAACAGCAGGTGAAGCGAGGCATCTCCCCCGGTAGGCTCACTTACCAGCTGTGTCAGGAANGGCTCACTTACCAGCCGTGTCAGGAAGTTATCTTCCACACACTCCAGGAACCTCCAAGACTGTTTCCTCTCTGCTATGTTGTATTTGCAACAGATGTGTGGTAAGTTGAAGTCCCCCATGAGAACAAGGGCTAGCATTTTTAAGACTTCTGCCAGCCGCTTCTAGAACACTTCATCTACTTCTTCATCCTGGTTGGGAGGTCTGTAACAGGCTCCCAGCAGGATATCTGCTTTGTTGGCCTTCCCCCTCATCCTCACCCATAAGCACTTGACTTCAGCATCACAATTGATGAGCTCTATACAATCAAAACGCTCCCTAACATACAGAGCCATCCCACCGCCTCTCTTTCCATGCCTATCCCTTCTGAAGAACTTACAGTCATCCATTGCAGCAATACAGTCATGAAAGTCATCCCACCGTGTTTCTGTGATTGCTATCCTGCTGTACAATGGTGTCCAGCTCCTCCTGTTCGTTGCTCATGCTATGTGCATTGGTGTAGATGTGCATGAGCTGGGCTTTCAATTTCACCCCTAACACTGTCACACCACCCCTAGACTGCTCTTTGGTGAGCCTGGTTATATCCCCTTCCCCCTTCAATCCCAGTTTAAAGCCCTCTTGATGAGCCCTGCCAAACATGTGTGAGAACCCTTTTCCTCCTTTGAGACAGCAAAACTTCATCAGTCACCAGCAGGCCTGGTGCTGTGTAAACCTCCCTATGATCAAAAAACCCAAAATTCTGCTGATGGCACCAGCCTCTGAGCCACATGTTGATTGGTTGAGTTTTCCTGTTCCTTTCCGTATTCTTCCCTGTCACTGATGGGATTAAGGAAAACACCACCTGTGCTCCTCATCCTTCAACCAATCGCCCCAGTGCTCTGAAGACCCTTTTGATCACTTCTGGACTTCTCTCCACAAGCTCATCACTACCAACCTGCATAACCAATAATGGCTAATAATCAGAGGGCTGTACCAGACCAGGCAGTTTCCTGGTAATGTCTCTAACCCAGGCCCCAGGGAGGCAGCACACCTCCCTGTGGGATGGGTCTAGTCGACATATTGGGCCCTCTGTTCCCCTCAGAAGGGAATCACCTGTCACCTGAATAGTAAGGACTTCAGTGGAACATTACAGTTGTCTCTGCTACCTACGCAGACTTTGTGGTGAAAGCCAGAAGAACATTTCATTTAACACAACTATTGACTATGTTATAAACATTCTTACCAAAATTTCATACTTAATCATGATATTCAAATCACACCTGATTATGAAAAATAAGAGTAACAAATGGAATCATTTTACTGCATCTGCAAGGGCATTGGCAGTACAAATTCAACTGATCATGCTTTACAGAAAGATTTTTGATGCTGATGTCCCCTGCTAGGAGAGCACAAGCTTTACATTAGGAAAAGGTGACAGGACTGAATAAATGGAACATCAAGGGACTAGGAATACACAGCAAATAGGCACAGCTGGGAGGTCATTTGGAAAGAGAACCAGCTGGATGCAGTTGGTGTGAGGGCACAGTGACAAATCTATCATCTGTCCACCAGCAGAGAAAAGACACAGGAGACTGGACTGACTTCAAAGCATACCTGTACTAGTAAACAGTTGGAAAAGGGAGAGCTGAACTGGAAACCGCTATTCTTTCTTCACTATTTCTCTGCCCTTCCTCTCCATACCCTGTTCCCAAATGTACGCTTTCCTACTCCTTGCCTTTACCTCTCTCAGTTTTAGATATTACCTTACAGTGCTTCAGGATAAGCAATTCAAAATTATTGCTCAATAAGTTTCAGAAATATCTGCTAACACCGGCTTTTAAAATCAGCTGTGATTACTTTATTTCCAAATGGTGAATGAGAATTTCAGTGATATCTTCCTTTCCTGAAGATTCAAGGACAGTCCAATACTAACTTACTGGGGACTATACTGATGAAAAGTAGGGAAAGAAGAAAATAAACCGAAGAAAATAGTCATTGTAAGCTGATGAGACCCTATGTAGATGAAAATTCTAAACATTTTTTTTATTATTTATTTCTTAGATATTCTTTTTTTTTTTTTTTAATATGACAAATAGCAAAAGGGTCAGTCTCCTTGCCCTAGCTTAACTTTCATAAAGATAGCAATGTGCATGTGTACATATATTTGGAGGAACTGTGGTCAGTATATACCCCACTATTTCTGTCCCCTGAACTACATCTTCCTTAGACCTTCCCTAGAAATTTCATTATGAAATCCTATCTTCTTCCATGATTGTCATGAGCTGCTGACCTGTCCCATGTTAATGAATTCCCAGTGAACAGCGCTGACACAATTTACTGTGTCTCTACGATAAGGACTGTTGCATGGGTAGTACTAGAGAGTATGTGATTCTATGGAGACACTTTTAAGTCTTTTTCACAATCCATTCATGTTATTAAATAATGTACAAGCAGGCTCCTTTCCTCCAGACTGGATTTCTGCTGATTTCTGGCTAGTGAAAAGGACAGTTTCTGGAGGGAAAATCTCTCTCTACTGTGTATATTTTTGCTGCATATTTATCTTGAAATTTTTATTTAATATGCACTTGGATATAAACCTGACTGGTTGGCAGATTATGAAGCTTATATCCTTTTTGTTTTCAGAAGTCTCAGTGGAAGCTTCTACAATCTCTGCTGCCCAAATGCATTAGCAAAATGCTTTGTTAAAAAACACCAAAGGGATTTAGGAGTATGTACCTCTGTAAGTTTGAAAACTGTAACTAATAAAATATAAGACACCAAGTAATTCTATTGAAATTACATGACTAACTGCTTTTTGGATTATACTCTGATCTAGAAAGGACTTTTGTATGGTCAGAGAAAAGTTCATCTTTCCCTGTCCTACTAATCAGTATGTTTCGCTACTGCTTATAACTGCCCTAGGAGGACATTTTAGCAATATAAACAGTGATCCACGAGAGTTGGAAAAAAAAAATTAATTACTGTCAAGATTTATATCATTTAACCATTATTTAACCTTTTTCTATAACTGCAAAGTTGATTTATCCAGTCATTTGGAATTGTCTTGAAAATTTTCTTCTTTAAAGAAATAGTTTTTTGTTCCTTAAAAGCTCACATAGCGTTTGTCATACATAGTTCTTCTTCAGATGTGTGCTGCAGGGGTTGTGAGCATCTTAGGTGATACACTTTATTATTAATGACATTTGCTCCTCACTTACAGGAACCGTCTTTATTTATGCTACCAGGCACCCATTAGCATGACAGGACTGGCAGACAGCAAGTTAAACAGGTCATACAATCAACATTTGCAAATATAACTCATTTATCATATCCACGTCAAATTTGTCAGAAATACAACCTTTCTGGAAGTAAGAAGGAACCACAAAAAAAGGCTAACAGATTTAGAATGCTGTTAAGTCTCAACAAGTAAGCATGTGCAACAAAGAACTTATTTAATATTTGTCATATTTTGTTGTCTCTGCTTGTACAGATTAGTTGAATAATCCATTTCCTGTTTACTATAGCTGCATGAAATCCTATGGTGCAACCATTTTCAATATGAGTAAATGGTTCTGAGTGCTGGATCCTGCATGTGGGTGACAACAAACCCATGCAACATTTCAGGCTTGGGGAAGAGTGGCTGGAAAGCTGCCCAGAGGAAACAGTGGCCAAGTAGCATCCTGGTTTCTATCAGGAATGATGTAGCCAGCAGGACTAGGGAAGTGATTGTCTCCCTGTACTTAGCACTGGTGAGGCCGCACCTCAAATGCTGTGTTCTGGTTTGGGCACCTCAGTACAAGAGGGACATTGAGGTGCTGGAGCGTGTCCAGAGAAGGGCAACAAAACTGGTGAAGGGTCTGGAGCACAAGTCTGATGAGGAGTGACTAAGAGAACTGGGGCTATTTAGTCTGGAGAAGAGGAGGCTCGGGGGAGACCTTACTGCCCTCTACAACTACCTGAAAGGAGATTATGATGAGAAGGGTGTTGATATCTTCTCCCAAGTAACAAGTAATGGGACAAGAGAAAATAGCCTCAAGTTGCTTCAAGGGAGCTTTAGACAGAATATTGGGAAAAAAATTCTTCATTGAAAGTGTTATCAATCACCGGAACAGGCTGCCCAGGGAAGTGGTTTAGTCACCATCCCTGGAGGTATTTAAAAGACCTGTAGATGTGGTGCATAGGGACGTGGTGCATAGGGACGTGATGTATTGGTGGACTTGGCAGTGTTAGGTTTACAGTTGGACTCAATGATCTTAAAAGTCTTTTCCAACATAAATGATTCTATGATTCTATGGCTGTCTATAAATGCTGAATGGAAAAATGTGCTGGTGTGGAACCATGAATTGAAAAGCTCATTTAGGACCTGATCATTTGAAACACAGAATAATCCCTGTAAGTGGCTATTCTCTCTACTTCTTTAAGAGCCTCTGTTTGTCACCAAAGACACTCAGCATCTTGTAGGATCAGATATTAATAAGTAATGATCCTGACAAATAAGAATGTCTGATATTAAAATGTCATTGATACTGGCTTTCTTCATCCTTTCTAAATTGTTTGTCCGTAAAACTCAGTTTGACATGAGAAAAATAACTTAGGACGTTCTGAAGTACTCTTATCTGTCAAAACTATACTGTTCATTTTCACTGCCGCTGTAGTTAGATATTCAAGATGCCACTGTGATTTGTTTTTTCTTCACTGACTGGTTTATTGTCTTAATTTTAATTAATGATGGAAATGAAAAGTAACTATAGTACAGCGTAATACAAAGACAGGATATTAGATGCATCAATCAAGCATATTTTATTTCACTAGTATAACCAATTTTCTAATTTGCAAATTTAGATTTGCATGCAGAGGATCAAATTAAAGAAGAATAGTTGTGAAGGGAAACTTCATTTTTGAAAGCTCATCTCATCAATAAATTAAGACTGGAAAAGAGATGCGAAGTATTTGCAGTCACGGTATTATGGAAAACTATGCATATTGAAAACTAATGCATGTTACATTACTTTTATAAGATCTGTGGGATTCTATGTATGGCAGTATTGATTTAATCAGTATATCTTTATAAAAACAGAAACATGGTAAATTACGGGGCATTTCATTTACTAATAGTTCATTGAAACGTGTTTTTATAGTTTCTATTCAGTTTTAGGTTATTCAGATTTTATTAAATGGATGACTCACTGGATGGATACATGCAAGAAGAATGTCTGCATTTCACAGGAAATGGAAGTACCAAATAAATAAGTGAATGTTCATTTAATTGTTCCATTTTGGTTAGAAATTAAATAAATAACATATAATCCACTTTTAATAATATTCTCAGTCAAGTGTTAGGCATTGAGAGCTCATAAAGGAAAATATTTTCAAAAATTCTAAGTTAACTGTGCCTGCATAGCAGCTAAAAAAGGCTTAGAGGGTGCCTAAATATAAAACCAAAAGTAATTTCACCTTAATATTTAATATACTGAAAGCAAATTAGACTCTACAAACATCTCAGGTACATATGACAACTTCACAGGCAGAAATGTTTGAGTTTTGTTTTTTAAATTGGGTACATTAAAGTCATTTGAGAATGTTTATGAAAAATGTCATAAAATTGAAATTATTTTCTATTTATTTCAGATAAAAATATTCTAAATATGTATCTTCTCATCTTCAGAAATTTGTCTAGATTTTTCTTCTGTTAATTAGATTGCATTTCCGTTGATGTTAGCACTTTCTTCTCTTCCTCTGTGTTATGGTTTAACCCCAGTCAGCAACTAAGCACTACACAGCAGTTCATTCAGTGCCCCCACAGCGGGATGGGGGCCAAAATTGGAAGAGTAAAAGTAAGAAAATTGGTGGGTTGAGATAACAACAATTTCACAGGTAAAGCAAAAGCACACAAGTGAAGCAAAACAAGGAATTCATTCACCACTCATAATGGGCAGGCAGATGTTCAACCATCCCCTGGAAAGCAGGTCTCCATCACACGTAACGGTTGCTTGGGAAGACAAACACCATCGCTGCGAACATCCCTTCCTCCTCCTTCCCCCATATGGTATGGGATATCCCTTTGGTCAGTTGGGGTCAGCTCTTCTGGCTGTGTCTCCTCCTTGTGCACCCCCAGCCTACTTGCTGGTGTGGTAGTGTGAGGAGCAGAAAAGGCCGTGACTGTGCAAGCACTGCTCAGCAGCAAGAAAAACATCTCTATATTATCAACATTGTTTTCAGCACAAATCCAAAGCACAGCACCATTCTAGCTTCCATGAAGAAAATAAACTATCTCAGCCAAACACAGCACATTCTGTATTGTTTCTTTTCAACAAACAATGTTTATTTTTAGTGTCTTTTCAACAAAATATTTTTATTTCCTTTCTCATTTCTTTTCTGTGTATTCCTAGAGTGTGTTACCTTACATGTTCTTACATGTTCGTACTTCTACAGAACAGTACAAACTGTTCCAGATTGGTTCTGTGTAGTCACTTGAAGCCTTTTTTTTTCGTATGAGTCAGTGCTTGTTTGGTTATTTGTTTTCCTATTGATTTGAGGCTATTTTTCAGCACTCTATAGACTACATCTTTGGTTAAAGACAAGCAAGGACTAGCAACTTTTGAAGAGAAGTCTTACAGCCCACAAGAAATCAGGTGTTCTTTTTCACTGATGAGTTGCCTCTGATAGCTTTTTAGTTGACAGTTTTACTCTTGTTTGAGGCAGCAGTTACTCACTGATTTAGTGTCAGAAAGCTTCCCTGCATCCTTTCCTGTTCCAGCAGCAGCAGCAGTCTGATAGAAACAAAAAAAGTGTTCCACTTTACCCTAGTCTTCCTAGAGCCCCAAGGAGAGCGTTGACAGCAGGTCTGGGAAACCAAAGGGTGAGCTGTCTCAGAGTGACATTCTTCTTTAGAGGTCTGTAGAGCCAGAAAAAGAAAAGACTAGTGAGGGAAAAGGGCTCCTGGTAAATCCTGCTACATGAATCTCTGTGAGTGAATCATCAGACTTTGCATATGGCCTTTACAGGTCCCTGAAGAGTGTTTGTAGCAAAATGCTTAAGGTTAGATGTAGGAGAGAGGAGGTGCTGCTGTGCAGGACAGGTGATGGTCTCCATTCAGTCAAGCATGATTGGAGATTATTTCTCATAAGCCACCACAGTGACTATTGCTGAAAAGTACCCACTACAGCATTTCATTCAAAATTTTATATTCAGAGATGATGGCAGGATGATGCTTACTCATGGTTACTCCTGAGGTTTACTTCCAGTAAAGTACTGATTCAAATTTCTTTTGCTCACTCACATCGTGACTATTTATGTGTAACACTTCCTTACATTTGTGTAATGCAGTGTCACTTGCTGGGAATGCACACAATAACCCTTTCCTTCACCATAACTTTTGGTCTTACACAGTATCTAGTAATGTACAGTTATAGGGAACTTTTTAATTTTCTTGTTCCCCTACAGGAAAGCATCATGGTTTTTTCTTCCTCAGTATCTCACTTTTCTGCAAACACCTTGAAGCAGTTGGGTGACAGATCAAAAAGGCTAAAGCATTTAATCTCCTCATACTAATCATAGGCAGTTTAAACAGTGCTATAAGTTTACTGTGATATTTCTAAACCTTATTTTACCTTGTACATTTTTATTCTTGAAGAATAATGAAATATTTTTATTATATTTTCTAGCTTGGCATAGGTCAAGGCTCTGAAATGGCAAATTTTCATTGCGAAACTGTATTATGTTTTTCAGGTTTGTTTTTTTGGGCTTTTTATGTTTTGGTTTATTTTTGTTTGTTTGTTTGTTTTTTGTTCTGTTTTAAGCAGAGCTATATCAGAAAATGATCACACAGATTTTTAGAAAGTACCTTTCAGTTTTCAATAAGTTGAAAATAATTATTTCTGTTTGCTTGCTCAAAAAATTTATTTTCTACATAAGAAAAAAGCTGAAAAATATAAATAGTTGGTTGCTTTAGAATCTGCTTCTGTGAAGCCCAGTAAATAGTTTCTCTGACCAAAAGATCTTTGCAGATGAATTTTTTTTCATTCATTGGCCAAACTGGAAAACAGGATTAGGAGTGAAGGGTTTTTAGTGTACCCCAAACTTCATTCTATTTTGAGTTATTTCCAGATATTCTATTACACCTGAAGTAGCTTATTTTAAAGTGTTTTAAAATTTGTTTTCTATGCAAGTTTGTATTCAAAATTAAATTTTGTTTAAATAGTTTGAAACTATGAGACATCTTTTCAGTTTGCTAGCTATATTCTTTTTCACCAAGAATAGATGTACATCTCTCAAATATAGTCAGTCAAGATGATGCTCTGAGATTCTCTTCACTGCTATGCATAGGTGTGTCTGAGTTGAGAAAACACCAAGAAGAAGAGACAAATAAGAAAGGCTGCAACAGTCATGACAAACTGATATGTAATAATAATGAAACATCCCTGTGTTTCCTCTCTGATACTTTTTCCATTGATTGTAAATCTGACTTAGTTAAAAAACTTCATTGAAAAGAAAGACAAAGCAAACAAGAACTAAGGCGAATATCACTGCAGGCAACAAATTAAGTTTCTTGGTGACAAAAATGGCCTGATAATAAAAGCAAATGTACTAACACCAGTTTCCTGGGTAGTTTCATCTATATTTCTAAGGAGGGGATTATTTTTTTTTTTGGCTTTCACATAAACAAACATCGGAATTTAATAAAATTTTTTATTGTTGCTGACACTAGTTACAATTAAACTGAGATTTATTAAAGAAAAAACCCCAACATTTAAACAGAGTAGATGGGATCATTATTTTTTTTTCTTTTTTTAAACTAGGTTAACATAAATGTGTCATTCTTTACATGGGCTAAAACTCATATCTGGTTAGACCATGATGTTACCACATATAAGCAGGCTATTCCAAACTCCAATTCATTTTCACCTTAAGAGGTAATAATTGATAGTAGTAATAATGATAGTAATAAGTTTGGATGATACGACATTTTAGATAGCTTTTGGATTACTATAAGAGTTTAAAAAGACTGAAAGATGCAATGTCATTAAACTCAGGAGCTCTGTGCAATAGTTTAATTATTTAAAAATGGGAAATGAGACGGTCATGAACATTAAAGTGAGTATGGAAAATGGCTAAGAAGGTGGCAAGTGAAGCTATTACCTGATTAGTCCATTTTGCAACCACCTTGTCTGCCACCACAGCCATTTGTCTAACTTGATGACTGTTTTGGGTTTGCGCGGCAACGTTTTGGTAGTGGGGGAGCCACAGGGGTGGCAGCTTCTGCAAAAAGCTGCTAGAAGTTTCCCCTGTGTCTGATAGAGCCAATGCCAGCTGGCTCCAAGATGGACCCACCACTGGCTGAGGCTGAGCCTATCAACAACAGTGGCAGAGCCTCTGGGATAACATATTTAAGAAAGAAAAGAAAAACAAGCGTGGAAGATTTTGCAGCCAGAAAGAGGAGTGAGAAGATGTGAGAAACTTTTGCAGACACCAAAGTCAGTGAAGGAGAGGGAGAAGATGTTCCAGGCACCAGAGCAGAGATTCCCCTACAGTCTGTGGTGAAGATCATGGTGAGGCAGGTTGTTCCCCTGCAGCCCATGGAGGAGGGGCGAGGGAGTGTAGAGATTCCACCTGCAGCCTGCAGAGGACCCCATGCTGGAGCAGGCAGAGACACCTGAAGGAGGCTGTGACCTCGTGAGAAGCCCATGATGAAGCAAGCTCCTGGCAGGACCTGTGGATCCATGGACAGAGGAGCCCACTCCAGAGCAGGTTTGCTGACAGAATTTGTGACCCCATGGGGGACCCATGCTGGGGCAGTCTGTTCCTGAAGATCTGCACCCTGTGGGAGATACCCATGGGAGCAGCTTGTGAAGGACTGTAGCCCGTGGGAAGGACTCACGTTGGAGAAGTTTGTGGAGGACTGTCTCCCATGAGAGGGGCCCCATGACGGAGCAGGGGAAGAGTGTGAGTTCTCTTCCTGAGAAGGAAGAAGCGGCCGAAACAACATGTGATCATCTGACTGTAACCCCCATCCCCGTCCCCCTGTGCTGCTGAGGGAGAACAGGGAGAGTGTCCTGGTTTCAGCTGAGAGAGAGTTAATTTTCTTCACAGCAGCCAGTATGGGGCTGTG